>JAVJIF010021316.1:0-80262 GCA_038442645.1 Agave tequilana
CATAAGTGAATTTTCTCAAATCGGGAAGGATTAATGCCGTCAAGAAGCCAATAAAGAGATAAACAGAGTTTCTTGTTAGATTTTAATAGTTAAATTATTACTTTGCAAGTCAATATTTAGTTAAAATCTTTAAGTTTTTCTATTTTATTTTTAGGATTTTTCTGTGATTTTCGGCTAATTAGAGTCTTTTTTCCAACTCAAGTTATATTTGTAACTTTTAATTCCAACTTTATATATACGTTCATACTTCATATTAGGGTTGTTAATTAGAATTATCAAAGGATATTGTTTTTTTTTTGAAGAAGCATTATATGAGTTTGGTGAAGGTGGAAATTGTTTCCTTTGAATTAAGGAGATAGCCTCTTTATCTTGCCTAAATGGAAGCCAAGAGTGTATCCTCATATTCTTGATGATTGAGCTAGATTGGGAATTCAAGCTTGTATGCTATTTTCATCTATGACTTGTGATTCGACAAAAGAAAGCTATGTTGTTTCCAATATTCATGATTTTATTTCTACCGTACATGCTTTGTCCAGAAAAATATGCAAGAACTCTTTTAGAGGCATATGGAATTCTTCTTAACATGGAGAATTTTGAAACAAATTAACTAATTAAGTGTAGAGTTCCCTTTTGGTTTCCGAAATACTTTGCACTACATAATGACCATTGTCGTTGATGAGATTTCTCCATGGATTGTACTGCATACTTTTTGAAAAAGTGAAGGTTATTGATGTATCATTATTTTGAGTATTCTTTGAGCTCTACAAAAGTTATGTATTTAAACACAATAAATATTTTCAAGGTATTTGCATCATAATTATATTCTTGAAAAGATTTGAAAGCGTCATCCTACATTCTGATTTTTCTACTTAACTTTGCAATCATGTGTTTTCTCGGTAAACTACTGATAGATCGAGTTGTATTGACAAATTATGGACCACACCAAGATTTGATCTATTTGAAAATATATTTTGATATGAAAGAATATATGTATACAACAAGTCAAATGGATTGTTGGGCTCATGCAACAAACCGGTAGGGTTATATGCAGGGATGTATTGAACTGGACCAATTAAGATGTTAGCACTTGAAGACATTGAGGGGAATCTGCCGGAAGAAGAACTCTCATACTGCTCCAATATATCAAGATCAATCTTTTGCAGCTCACTTCGATCTATTCATGAATCATCTGTAGGTGGTATTCCTTTCCATCGAACCAAATACATACGAGTCCCACCAATTTTTGTGGTGATAATTTCATCATCCACAATTTTATCGGCCGACATTTCTTGTTTGAAAGTCGAGCAACATTAGAGTTTGGGTTGGTTTTTCTCAACCCGACCCGATACCCAAAAGATAAAAGAGAAAAAGGGAGAGAGATTAGGGCAACGGGTCATTAAGAGAGAGATCCTCCTCTCCGCCTCGCCCGATCTCTGCCTCGCCGAGCTCTGACGAAGTCTATCGTCGCTGATCTTGCCTCCACCGAGCCCGATCTTGCCTCATGGAGCTCCGACAAAGCCCGCCGCTGCCGATCTTGCCTCGCGGATCTTGCCTCGCTGAGCTCCGATGAAGCTCATCGCCGCCAATCTTGCCTCGCTGACCTCCGCCAAGCCCCAATCAGCTCTGCCGCACCACTCCGCCGCACCACTACGAAGCCCGCCAGCTCTGCCTATCCATGACATGCCTCCGACGAGGCCCTAAAGGCTCCAACGATCCCCAACAAGCTCCGACGAAGCCACGCTGACGCTGAGCTTCCTCAAAGTAAGTTCTGCAATAATTTTTTTCATTTTTTTAGAGGGGAGAGAGAGCAGCGAGATTGACAGAGAGATTGAGAAACTGAGAGAGGTAAGAGAGATCAAAGAGAAATGGAGAGAGAGCAGAAAGAAGGAGAGGGGAGAGAGAGCAAAGAGAAAAGAAGAGAGAGGAGAGATGGAGAGAGATGAGGGGAAGGGAGAGCACAGAGCAGAGGCGAAGGGAGAGCAAAGAGAGGGAAGGGAGAGCAGATAGCAGAGAGGTGGGGAGAGAGCAGATAGCAGAGCGAGGGGGAGAGAAGGGGAGAGGGATTTAATTGTTTAATTATTTTATTTAATTTAATTGTTGATTTAATTTAATTATTTTAAGTGTTTTTATTTAATTTAATTATTGACTTAATTTAATTGTTTTAATGATTTAATTGTTGATTCATTATTAATTTAATTGTTGACTCATTATTTATTTAATTGGGTGAAAATTGTGGATTGTTTATTTAATTATTGATTCATGATTTATATATTCATAGCTGCAGTTTTAATGCAAGTTGTTGAAGTATACATGATGAGAACACTTGTATCTTTATTTTTATGTTTTTTTTATTCTATTTCATTGTATGTAGTAGTGATAGTAGGTAGTTATGAAACCATCATGTGTGGTAGTGGTAGTTATGAAACCATCATGTGTGATAGTTGGTAGTTGTAAATCTAGCATATATGTACGCAATTGTATCTTATTTGAAAGATAATGAATGTTTTAATGAAAATGTCTTTTGCCTACACTCTAATCCCTTCTCTGTGTCTCCCTTCCTCCTCTCTCTAATGAATGAATTGAAAATCCATGGCTTTCTGATGTGAAACGTGTACGTGTGTGCAAACAATAGATAAAATAACTCAATTAAACGTTTAAGTAACAAGAACGATCGTTGGTAGGAAACTTAAAACAGTTAATATTAGATATATTTCTTTAACATGCATTTATTTGATCTATTTTAAATATTAAAGTACTAACTCAATGTTAATGTTATGCAAGGGTAGTTCAATGATCAATAAAGAAGTTAAAAATTATCGGACAAGTAGAAGCACTCAACTCACAATTTGAAGTGGACAGTAATCAAAGTTGATAAGAAATTAGAGATGTAATATAAAACTTGTAAATAAATATTCGTAGATGAAAATTATACTTCTTGATTACCTGTGAATAAAACCTTATTTTCCTCTGTTTTCTTACTCTGAAATTTTGTGGTATTGTAAATCTTTCTGTCACGATTCTAACGCTTCGAACGGTGCTCGATTTGAACCCAGGATGAACAAGATATGGTTTGAAAAAAGTAGCTTGTTGGTGGCTGAATTTTTCTCGCGCAAATCTATTTTTTGAGGTTCGTGGGAGATTGAGAGAGAAAAAAGATATATTTATCATAAACTAATTAGGGTATCCCACCACTAATCGGGGTTCAATAGGGCATCCCACCACTATTAGAAAGAGGATTTAAAATTCATAACCAACTCACAAAGAGAATAGCAAATTTTTATTATTCATCTTTATTGAAAAAGTGAATACATGGGGGCCTTTATATAGGCTACAAAATTGTATCTCCTACTCTTATTGAGATTACATAATCTTAATCATAAAAGAAATCAAAAGTCTAAAAGAGAAAAAATACATAAAAAAAAAACTAAGGTCCTATTACAACTTCAGTTACTAAAAATAAAAAATACAAGAAATATAATTAGAAATCCTAATGTTAGTAAAAATATTGGATCTATGTTGAGTTGGCACGTCTTTTCCAACGATGAAAGGTTTGTCATATCTTCGTTCCATTGTCCGCATCATTCTCCCCGTGTTGGAGAGAGCTCGACTTCGTCGAGTCAGTAATAAAAGTGATCTCATCTTGTTTCAACTTATTGGAATCAATCAATGATCTTCCTTTCTATCGAACCAAATCCTTACAAATCATGATAATTTCATCATCCAAAATTTATCATCATCCAAAATTTTATCAATTTGATCCACTATATTAAGTAAAATATTTGAAATTGGTGGATGGAGAGTCTCTCAAAAATAGACTCAGGGGATGGCTCATCAATAAAGAAATTGCTAGGGTTAAAATTAAAACTTTTGTAATCCACTATATCTTCAATATTGAAAATAGAACTGATACCAAAATCTATAACATAAACATGACAATTTAGTTTCTTTAAGATTTGAAACGGATCGTACTACAAGCAAGTAAAATAACATTACCAACATTAAAAGTTTAAACAATTTTCTAATATCAATTCGAATCTCGTAATTGACGTTATTTTGAGCAATCTTATCCATGACTTCCTTGTGTAAATTGTGTTATGATTCCCACGTGCACATGTGATGCAAAAGATGATAATGCAGACGCATGGACGACTTCAGTTTGACAATCGGTTAGGAGTTGAAAAGCAGTGGAGAAATTAAACTTGGTTCTTAACATGTCTCACATAGTTCTCCAAAAGTAGAGATGAAAATCAATTGAGACTAGAAACAGTTGTAGAACTTCTATGATTGTGGACTTAAACCATGGTACCTTAACTGGGTGAGAGTGGGGTAACGACTTTAATCCATCATTTTCAAATACCTTAAAGAAACTACATTGGTGCAGTTTTCATTGTCCACAATAACTCTACAGTTCTTATATCCTTTTTGTGACAAGGCAGTGCTAATAATGGACAAGTGACTCAGAGGTGTTTAATTAATGTCATTGTCTGTAACATCTTTAGGAAAGATATCAACAAGTTCCGTAATCACTGGTGTGACTTCAGGAGAAATCAAGGTACTAGATTCTACGATGTCATCTCCTAGTTCTTCATGGACTTGGTCGTCGACGAAGTCATCATTTATGTCTTCATCAGAATATACATCTGGGTGAAATGTAAACTCTTTGGAATCAGATTCAATCTCGGGTTGGTTGTCACATATAGGTGATAATTTTTCTTGAAACTCTTCTGAGACATCACTAAACTCTTTTACCATGGGAGTAAATATTGGAGAAATAGTGCTATCATGTTTGTCCATAACTTTTTTAATTATGGGGATTACACAAGTGGTACTGCTTTTCGGGTTCTGATTGTGGGTCTCCAATTTGGTCACTACCCTATTGACATTCTCTTTCAATCGTTTTGCGTCTAAACGGAAGACATTAACTTCTTGAGTTAGGAAATCAAGTTTAGCCATGATGTCAGGTAGGGTGGGTTGGGAGGTCATAAAATCAGTGTTGGGTTCACTAATTATTTCATATGGGGTACCATTACGAGTTAGCATGTAATGAATGAGTCCTAGTATGAATGCAAATTTATACTTTTTTTGAATTTTGTAATTTTTGTTTGTTTGATTTTTGAAAACTTGTCTTCTAAAATTGTCAAGTCAAAACCTAATTTTTCAGTCTAATTGGCCAGATCGGCGTAACTCAGGTGGGAGGTTTTCTACACTTGGCGTTCCTTAATTACAGAACCACATTGAGCACCCTTCCTTGGTTAGACATCAATCGTACGAAATTTCAGAAAAAGACTTACCTTTCAAGATTTCCTAATTTACACTAATTTTTTCTTTTTTGGGCTTTGAATAAAATCTAACTAGAAGAAAGAAAGCAAATAAATATGACTAATATGTAAATCCTACCTAATTATGCTCTGATACCAAACTGATATGAAACGTATACGTGTGTGGAAGAATTAGATAAAATAACTCAATTAAACGTTTCACCAACAAGAACGATCGTTGGTAGGAAAGCTTAAATCAGTTAATATTAGGCATGTTTCTTTAACATGCATTTATTTGATTTATTTCAAATATTAAAATATTAACTCAATGTTAATGTTATGCAAGAGCAGTTCAATGATCAATAAAGAAGCTAAAAATTATCGGGCAAGCAGAACACTCAACTCATAATTTAAAGTGGACAGTAATCAAGATTGATAAGAAATTAGAGATGTAATATCGAACTTGTAAATAAATATTCCTGGATTGAAATTGTACCTCTTGATTACCTGTGAATAAAATCTTATTTTTTTCCTGTTTTCTTGCTCTGAAATTTTGTTATAATGTAGATCTTTCTGTCACGATTCCAACGCTTTGAATAGTATGTGATTTGAACTCCAAATGAGTTAGATATGGTCCGAACAAAGTAACTTTCTGATGGCTGAATTTTTCTCGTGCGAGTCTTTTTTTTGAGTGAAAGAAATTTGCTTGTGGGAGATTGGTAAAGGAAAAAAGATATATTTATGATAACCAATTAGGGCATCCCACCACTAATTGGGGTTTAATAGGGCATATCACCACTATTAAAAAGAGGATTTAAGATTCATAGCCAACTCATAAAGAGAATAACAAATTTTCATTGTTCATCTTCATTGAAAAAAGTGAATACATTGGGACATTTATATAGGCTACAAAATTGGATCTCCTACTTGTATTGGGATTACATAATCTTAATCTTAAAAGAAATCAAAAGTCTAAAAGAGAAGAAAAAATATATAAAAAAGAAACTAGAGTCATATTACGACTTCAGTTACTAAAACTCAAAAATACAAGAAATATAAATTAGAAATCCTAATTCTAGTGGAACTACTGGATCTATATTGAGTTGGCGTGTCTTCTCTAACGATAAAAGATTTGTCATATCTTCGTTCTATTGTCTACATCACTTTCTCTTGCCTGTATCTCTCCCATATCTCCTCTCTTTCTCTTCTAAGAATAAAATGAATGACAATTTGAAAAGATCAATAGCCTGATCCCTCTTTCCTGTCTCTTCTCCTTTTGTTTTCTTTTCTCTCTCTCTCTCTCTTTGCCTCCTCTCTTGCATATCAGCCAAATCCCTCCCTTCCTCACCTGTTTAGCCTTCAACCACCCCACCTTGCCCCCTCTCCCACCTCCTCCTTTGAGGAGCAGCAGAAGCAAAAGCAGAAGCAGCAGCAAGAGAACAGTACTAGAACAGTACCAGCAGCGTAACAGATCAGCAGCAGTTGCAGCAGTAGCAACAGAAACAGAGCAAAAGAAGCAGCAGCAATAGCAACGCAACACCAAAAGCAGTAGGAGCAGAAATAGCAGCAGTGCAGCAACAACAAATCAGCCAACTGTGTAACTGTGGGTCAACAGAACAGAGAATCAACCATTCACAAATTCAACAATTCAAGATCAACACGGTTACTTGAAAACAAGCTTCTCAGTTGGTAAAGTTTCTTCTTCACTGCTCAGATTATTAGTTGGATTATGCATCAGTTAAATCAACTCTAAAATATTATCTTTATTTCATGTTATCCTCTATATCATGAGATGTGTGACTCTGCAAATCCTATGATTGCTTATCATTGATATTGAGGTTAAGATTTGTCATGCATGATATATGTATTGTAATTAGATAATTGAGATTAGAAATGTTCAAACAAATCATGCAATACTTTGTTAAAACCCCATCTGTTTGACATAATTAGTATTGAATTGCATTCCATCTGAAGATCGTTCTATTTGGTGAAATATAGCAACTTCGATTATATCATCGGTTTCCTACAATGCACGCACCCATCGTTTCACATCAGTTTGGTATCAAAGCACAAGATTTAGGTAGGAACACCTTACATTAGGTTAAAAAACTAAAAAAATCTTCTCATTAGGCATTTGCCTAAAAAAATTATTTTCTTTTTTCTTTCTTTTGCTAAAAAAGATAATAACAATAAAAAAAGCTAGTGAATCCCAAACTAGTAATATGGACCCGAAATCCTTTAAAAGCTAGATGAAGCTTTGAGTTGATTGACTTGTTTGGGACAAGCAAGTCCACCTCATATCAATACCCACACCAGGTTATTTAACAATGCTAGCATATAAGATGGACACCAAATATAAAAGCGTTACAAGTAACGCTAAAAATCAAAACACTAAAAGAGACTTCTCAACACTTCGTCCTTCAATCCAGTGTTACAATTGCCAAGCTTATAGGAAAGTTGCAGCCAGCTGTCCAAATCCAGTCAAAGTCGCCAAAGTTAGGGAACTACCTGTAATAAATCTGGAGTCCCTTCCTACTTTACAGTCGACCCTACTGTCGTCGTCTGTTCTGATCGTCAACCCCTTCCTCCTCTACTGCCAACACTAAGTCCAATCATAGTTGTCATTGATTAACTACATGTAACAAACACAGAGTCCAATTCTGAAGAGTTCATTTATCAAGGAGAAGAGCCAGATGACACCAACTCTAACAAAGAGATCATGAGTGGTAATATTGAGGAATCCAGTACTTCGAGTCCTCTCGAGGTGATCCTAGTGACTACGGTGTTTACTGATGTCTTTCCTGAAGACAGTACTCTGTTTCTCCCCGAAGTCACCCCTGTGACTATAAAGTTTGATGATTCTTGTCTGAAGACCTCTCGGGTAAGCTATCACCGACGCGTGATATCCAACATGCCGTTGATTTAATACCAGGGGCTAGTCTTCCCAACTTGCCACACCCTAGGTTGAATCCTATCGAGCAAACTGAATGCGAAAAGCAAGTTAATGAGTTGTCACTAGAGGTCAAGCAACAGTGCATTATCCGAAGCGATGTCCATTTCTATGAGGACAAGATCTGGAGCTATATCATGACAAAGAATGTGAGTATGATCAAGGATGTTATCATATATGATCGATCTATATCCAAAATTTGTGAGGATGCAGTTATGGGAGAACATGACGCCTTGCAGATTATCAACTTCTATTTCATTATTGTCAAATTTCAGGATGCATCTCCTCTACTTTTACCTGTTTTCATAACTTTCATCTTCACTGTCAAGCCAGGTAAACTGTCACATACATTTAGGATTATACCTCTGATAATCCATTTTGACTGAGGTTGTGTATATTGTTGATATGATGATCTAAGTGCTTAAAACTTTAATGTCCAATAGAGAGCCAAAGTTCACTAGCTATCTTTTGAAAGACTCTTTTAACAATGATAGGCGCTAAGTTAAGTTCTCTATTGCACTTTATTATAGAGTTTCTGAGTCTGCATTTAGGCCTAAGCATCTAAGTCTGCATCATATTTTGCCCTGACATGTAAGTGCTACATATGAGAAATCAGTGATATATTTGAACAAGCAACACTAACTATAAGTTATGGTCTGACATCAGGAAAGGAATTTAAAACTTTTAGTGTTCACAATTTTGTAATAGTTCGGATTCGTCTAAAATTATTTTCTCAGGAAACTGTTAAAAAATTACATCCTGTAGTGCTAGACTTTTCAAAATCTTAAAAGAATTTAAATTACAATACTTATGTTATAGATTTGGTATTAGTTCTATTTTCAATATTGAAGACTAATTGGTTTGCAAGGTCTTGATTTTTCATAAACAACCCACTGGTTGATGATCCTTACCCTGGGCCAATTTTTGAGAGTCTTTCACTTCACTTCCAGATATTCATCCTATACAACAGAGAAATTGATAACATTTTAGATGATGAATTTATGACGCAATTGACTAGTAATCTGAAATACAAGAAATAAACTTATAGCAGTAAGAGAGCGGTTCTGCAAGTGACTCGACGAGGTCGAGTTCTTTCACATCTAGGGAGAATTGATGAGAACACTTATATCTTTATTTTTATATTTTTTTATTATATTTCATTTGTATGTAGTGGTGATAGTGAGTAGTTATAAAACCATCATATGTGGTAGTGGATAGTTATGAAACCATCATGTGTGGTAGTAGGTAGTTGTAAATCTAGCCTATATGTAGGCAATTGTATCTTATTTGAAAGATGATGAATGCTTTAATGAAAATGCCTCTTGCCTACACTCTAATTCCTTCTCTGTATCTCATCCCTCCTCCTCTCTTTAATGAATGAGTTGGAAAATCCATAGCTTTCTCTTACACGTATTTCTCCCTTATCTCCTTTCTTTCTTTTCTATCTAAGAATGGAATGAATGAAAATTTGAAAATATCAATCGCTTAATCCCTCTTTCCTGTCTCTTCTCCTTTCTGTCTTTCTTTTCTTTCTCTCTCTTTGCCTCCTCCCTTGCATAGCAGCCAGCCAAACCCCTACCTTCCTTAGTTGTTCAGCCTTCAACCACCCCACCTTTCCCCTTTCCCACCTCCTCCTTTGAGCAGCAGCATCAGTAGAACCAACAGAAGCAGCAACAGAACAGTACCAGCAGCGCAGTAGAGCAGCAGAAACAGCAACAGCAGAGCAAAATCAGCAGAAGCAGCAGCAATAGTAGCAGCAGAAATAGCAGCAGTGCAGCAACAACAAATCAGCCAACTATGTAACTGTGGATCAACATAACAGAGAATCAACCATTTACAAATTTAACAATTCAAGATCAACACGGTTACCTAAAAACAAGCTTCTCAATCGGTAAAGCTTCTTCTTCAATGCTCAAATATTAGTTGGATTATGCATCAGTTAAATCATCTCTAAAGTATTATCTTTATTCCATATTATTCACTATATCATGAGATGTGTGATTCTACAAATCCTGTGATTGCTTATCATTGATATTGAGATTAGGACTTGTCATGCATGATATATATATTGTAATTAGATTTAATTGAGATTAAAAATGTTCAAATCAAGTATGCAATACTTTGTTAAAACTCATATGTTTGACATTATTAGTTTTGAGTTACATTATTGCCGAAGATCGTTCTATTTGGTGAAACGTCGCGACTTCGATTACATCAGTGGTTTCCTACAATGCACGGATTCACCGTTTCACATCAATACCCTAAACAAGATGGTTTAAATATATATTGCCTTGATATATCATACATGTGATGTTTTATGACATTTAGGACATACTATATGATCTATATGACCTTGGAAATTGACATCGAAATTGAGCAAATGTCCCCAAAATTTTTCCGATAGTCGCAATCCAACTTTACATTTTGCCTTCTGATATTAGGTCGACATCCGACATTTAGAACATTGTTAATTTGACATATGTACACAATTTAAAGTATCAAGTTATTTGAGGTCACATGTTGAGTAACTTTAGAGTTTAGCAAAAAGAAGGCAGATAAATGGGCAAAACAAATGGTGGCATCATAGTTATATTGGGGAAACATAGAAGTTGAGTAATTTGTTATTCAGCCTACTATTGCACACCTTGATATAAGCCTGTAGGAGGAAGTTGCGCCTGTGGAGGATTTCTGGTTTACATAGATATCATGTCTTTAGAGATTTGACATCAGTACAAGTTTATATACATTTATTAACCAAAAATGTGGCCATTGTATACTTCATCGCAGCCATTGCACTCAAAGAAAGTTCTTTCATTATGTGAGAATGTCTAGGCAATAGATTAGTCCCAGTCAAGGATGAAACCTAATCTTAATTATTATGAAACTGATTCAAAATTTGCCATCTAACAGGAGGAGGATATTTGTTTATTTTATTTCCTTTGGGTCTGGTAGCTAAAATACCGAATCTAGTAGAAAACCAAAAGAGATAGAAAAGGAGACTGGCGAATGACAATAAGGGTAGTCTCAACGGTTGCAGATCAAACAAGTACCCAACATCAAAAGTCTATTTTCCTCAGCTAACTACTTCACACAGACGTACCATATCTAGGATGAATTTATACACCTGAGATCCAATAACTGAGATAAATAGAGGGGAACGTATCATGCTCTGCGGAAACAGGGACACTTTAGGCATATGAAGTTCCGATAACAAATTCACAGCAATAAAATTAAATTTGCATTTCCATCTGCAACAATGTCAACATAGAAAGGAAGCAAAGACAACAAATATAAGTAGGAGTCACAACAAGCAATCACATAAAACGTAACAAATGAAGATCAGTCACTCACGTAGCATTATTTATTCTTCTTCCTTCCTTACGAAACAAAGCAAGAAGATAGACTATTGAGCAAAATCCACTCTGGCAACATATATACATATATACATATATACATACATACATACATACATATACATACATATACATACATATATATATATATATATATATATATATATATATATATATATAGAGAGAGAGAGAGAGAGAGATAGACTTGTATCCTTTCAAAAGGATTTGATCCCGGATCCTTCCCACTCAAATCAACCCTCCAACATTCGAATACAAGATCCACTCCGTTGAAGTTGATCTATACTATTTCAAGTATCTATAAACCAAAAATCAAGTGTTTTAAATACTTTTTGCCCATCCATCAAGCGACGCAAAATGGACGGCCGAAAGTAGTGAGTTGGTTAGATCTATGTCTTTAGACATACAAATTCTCGATCCGGCCATTTCATTATGATCTAAACATTTAAAAACCCCTATAAACTATTTTTGTTAGATTTCAAATGTTCTACACCGTTAAACTAACCAACTCACTATTTAGGCCGTCCGTTTTTCCCCTACTTGATGGATGGGCAAAAAGTATTTAAAACACTTGATTTTTGGTTTATAGATACTTGAAATAGTATAGATCAACTTCAACGGAGTGGATCTTGTATTCGAATGTTGGAGGGTTGAATTTGAGTGGGAAGGATCCGGGATCAAATCCTTTTGAAAGGATACAAGTCTCTCTCTCTCTCTCTCTCTCTCTCTCTATATATATATATATATATATATATATATATATATATATATATATATATATATATATATATGGTAGAGGAAAAAGTAATTTCTCTTTCAATACCTATATTTTTCATTTTTGACGAAGTTTCTCTTTTACTATACATGCAGATCAGTCACTCACGCAAGCACTTCTTCAATACTTGCATTTTCATTTTGCGAAAGTTTGACAGGTTAATTTAGAAGTTTGGTGACAAATTAATCATCAAAATGAGCTCTTTTGTCGTTTTCTTAAGAAATCCAAAAGTATTGAGCATTCAGCAAAGTTTCATTTTGTAATTTTGATTCCAAGCATACACAAGTTTCAACAAGCTTATTTTTTAGCCTCAAAGTGTTCCTTAGTTGCTTCTACTTGGTTGGAACTACTCCAAGGCTGACTTCAAGCCGACAATCTTCACAATAATTTGATCTTTGAGCAATTCCCATCAGCTCAGAAGACATTAAATTAGTGCTCTAAAGCTGAACCCATTAGCCATTTTGATGAGTAGGAAATTTCAAGATATCAAAACTAAGAAAGTTTCAGGCTCAACTCAGAGAACAATTGCGACCTAAATGAAAGTATTTGGATCCAAAATTCAAGAAACAAACAAAAAAAAAACTCTTTTAACCGTAAACTAAATTGGGGGCATTGCGTTGTACCTGAGCAAGAACCCCAGATGCTCCACCCGAGACCGCCTTTCCCATCACCGAATCGCCGGCGGCGCACCGAAGGTGCTCGTACCCGACGATCCTCATAGGAGTATAGAACAAATGGCGGAGGATCGCCGGGGGCAGGCCCTGGTAGAACCCTCGAACCCTCCCCTCGCTCCATATCTCTGAAGCCACCGCTCGAAAAATCGAAGTCGGCGGAGATGGGCGACCAGACTCGCCACGGAGCTGGAGCCGAGTCTTTACTATGTCTATCGGGAACGTCGCAGTCTCGGCCACTGCTGCAGAGAGAGAGGCGAGGGCTATTTTATTGGCGGTCTCTCCCATCGCAGAGAGGATAGAGGAAGGGTTTCTTTCGTTTGTGAATAATATGTTGTTGAGAGTGACGAATAGTCCCACATCGGGTAGGAGACAGGAAGTAAAGATGCGGAGAGGCAATAAAATTTAGGGAGCAGTTAAAAAAAAAAATTTTATTTCCCTTTTTTATCTTTTTCCCTCCTGGTTGAGCGCTTAAGTTAGAAGAAGAGTGAGAATGTTACGCAAGGAAAGTTTTTTTTCCCCTAACATTACAAATATTTTCATTTTTTTAAAACTTCTAAATAAATATTATCTTTTCTTATTTCTGAAATTTTAAATTCTTGACTTTTTCAGAGAATTGCTTTCTGAAGCTTCTATATAGGGCGTGTTTGGATGTAAGGAATCACAGTGAAGTGAGGAAGTGGGGAAGTATAATTGCTCATTTCCCTATCTATCCAAACATCGGAAAAGGAAAATAAGAAAACCCACATTTCCTTTTTTCATCTCTCTTTTACACAACCATTTTCTCACTTCCAGAGTGCTACAGTTAATTTTGTGGTCATGTAAATCTCATTTATAATAAGTTATAGCATAAAACAGTTAATTTTTTGGTCAAGTAAATCTCACTTGCATTCTAATTACAATCTATTTTTTATTTTTCTTAATTAATTTTATTTTAATATTATTTTGCGGTCAACTTTGTGGTCAACTTTTCCACTTCCACTTTTCATTACCATCCAAACACCGGAAACGACAAAACATTTTCCAAACCACACTTCCCAACAATCATCCAAACACCAGAAAACTTACTACTCATTTCCCTTTTTCCTAAAGGAAATAAATCTTACTTCCTACTTCCTCACTTCACACCAATTCCTTAAATCCAAACAGACCCATACAAGAACAGCTGACATGACTTAAGTGTATCTCGTTTTATTGATAACAAATATATTGGGGTGTGATCATAGTTACCGGAAACTTTATATGTTAGATGAATGGGACACCCGTGTCTTGGAAAACTAATTTCAGGCATTGTTAATACGAAGAGAAGATGGAGCATTCCCAATTTGGGATGGTGCTCTTATTATTTTCAAACTGTATAAGCTCAAGCTGAATCTAGCACGTGTAGCAATTGGCACTTATGGAGGAAGCTCTTCTTATTAAAACCAGTTTTACTAAGAAGACTAAAGTTCTATTTGCTGGCTAGACAAGTTTGGGGAGCAGTTATCTGACATATATGATAGGAGAGATGTAAATCACTTAGAGGGGGGTGAATAGGTGATAATGCTAAACTAGAAACTAAATGCGCTAAATGCGGAAGCTTAAACAAATTTGCAAACACACTTAATACAACCAACAAGTGTAGCTGAATTCCCCGTGAAGGGCTCTGGACTAACTCCTCTTGATTCCCCTAGATATGGGTTGAGGTGCTATATGAAGCTCTTGTGGTTAAGTACAAGTGAGGCACACACAAACAACCAAGCATATAAGATGAATAGGCAATATGAATATATGCAAGGCAACACAAGCAATATGAATGATATGAATGAAGAATGATGCTTTGCACAAATAAAGAGACAGGGTTATAGAGACAATGGATCAAACGCAAACACAAAGATATGTTCCGAGATTCGAGCCCCTAGCTCTACGTCCCCGCCTTCACCGAGAAGGATTTCTGATCCACTATCTTGTCCACCGAGGACTCCCACCGAGGGAACCTTCACCGAGAAGGATTTTTACAACAAGGGAGTACCGAACTCCTCTCTCAAACACCGCCTCACAACCGAGGGGTAGGCCCGTAGCCAAACAACAACCAATCCACCTCACACTTGAGGGATACAAACCAACTCCAACTCCACCTCACCAAGAGGGAGTAAACTACAAGCCTCAACCTCTACCAAAGAGGGAGCAAACCAATCACCCGATCAACCTCTACCAAAGAGGGATACAACAAAAGTAAGGGTGTTTACAACAAGTGGTTTCTTTCAACCACAAATAATCTCTCTTTCCTCTTTTCCACAAAAACAAGATCCTAATAGATTAGGATAGATGATAGCTCAAGTGTGGAAAAACTAGAGTTTTGAAAACAAAAACTCAAAAAAAATACTTGGGAAAACTCTTGGTAAAAGATATAAATGAAGAACAAACCAAATCTCCCAAAATTCTATTTTCTTTGATTTTTCAAAAACTCTAAAACAAAACAAGGATGAAATCTTTTGAGCTCTAAAACACTTTGAAAACTTCTTTTTAACTCTGGAGAAACTAGGAATTTTTCTTGTTAAAAACCTTGGCCAAAATCCCAAAGGAATGGGGTTTATATAGGCCAAAACAGAAACTAGCCGTTAGGCTGATCTGGCAGCCTGACAGGCCTAGCGGTCGGCCGGCCGGCCGACCGTCAACGGTCAGAAATATGACCGTTGGGCAAACCCGGTCGACCGCACGGCCGACCGCCCAGATATAGAGAGCAAAGCTCTCTGGTCCGGTCGGCCACCCGGCCGACCGTCCCTGTGTCTGCCAAACGTGCACAAGCCTGTGCACGTCGGTCGACCGCAAGGGTCGACCGGCCTTTGGTGCGGTCGACCGACCTAGCCTGTCAGCCACAGTCTGGGTCAGAAACACATGTAAAAAATATTTCTAAAAATCATTTAAGTCTTTGTAAAAATACCCAAAATAGTTTTCTCATTTTGCATTGATATATAAACATGTGATAAAAAGTTTAGCTCAAATATCAAGTATATGAAACTATTTTTGTGTTTAAACATTTTTACCAAAAACCAAAACTTGTATTTTATCAAACTTAGATTTTTCAACACATGAATAGGAAAGTCAAAATAAGTTTGTATAAAAAGTTTAAGCATGTATGTATATTGAACACATCTAATATACATAAAAATCAAGTAAACTTGTTTTGATCAATCTATTCATGAAAACAAAATCCAAAACATAAAACTTGTGTGTGTTGTGCACTTGAGCATATCAACTATACTAAGCTTTACAAATGGATCTAAAACACACTAAACTAAACTAGGATACCTAAGTCTTCTTGACGATATTCATCTTCAAGTCGACTCGATCCCAAACGTGATCCACCGAGTGCAAATGAGTGATCTTGATGCTCGGGCACGGGAATCACTATGAAAAGCTCCAAAAACTCCTTTGTTGAAGCTAATCACCAACTAATATCTTGATTAATGATCTGAGACTAAAAACATAAGAATATTAGTAAACATAACTACATGAGTTAATCATCATCAAAACTAGAGAGGAAGGCCTCCGGGCCAACAAGAGATACAGGAGAATCTTTCAAGAAGAGCAGAAAACAAAAGTTATAATTTTGAAACGCGACATGAAGATATCAGAGCCCAAATACATACTTGCATGTTCCTGGCAAGTTGATAAATACTGTATAAAACTAGATGTTTTGGATAGTGATTAAGTCTCTAATATTGCATAATTTTTATCACATTTGCACATTTATCTTATATAAATACTGCTAATAATGGTTTGCTTATGTGATTCCATGTCCATGGTGTGTAATAAAGAAGAAGATCCTAAATCACCATTTAATGAGTGATTAAAGGCCTATAATGTATCCATTGACTTTAGGAGGTGATTCTGTCAGATCAGGAAATCAAATCAGAAATCCAAAAGATCATACTGACAGGGGACCGAAGCGACTGCACGCAGCAGGCGGCGCTGCGCGCGCCGCCTGGTACAGCCGTGAAAACGCGGCTCTGGTCGCGTTTCCTCGACCGTACTGGCACGGCCGCGCCAGCGTCTTGGGCCAGGGGTTGTCCCCCCGGGCCCCTTTCCCCTGGTGCCTATAAATACCCCCTTAGGGTTTCTTCAGGGGGATATCCAGAGTTTAGAGTGTTGTTGTTACTTTATTTCTAGGAGTTGTAATTGTTTTATGTTTCCTTCTTCTTCTAGTTAGTTTAGCCATTAGAGTAAAAGAGAGAGTGTGTACAAGTTGCATTTGAAGGTTTACAAGCTTCTACAAATAATACTTCTCTTTTTTCTTTCCATTTACTTGGTATTTTCTATTTGCTTTTCCTTTCTTATTTTAGTGTAATACTCCTTCTCTTTACTTCTTCTCTCTTGTTGTTTTCTTTCTTACTCATGTCTAACTAACTCTTTCATTGCATGGCTAACTAACTACTAACCCACTAATCTCTAACAACTTGATTGATAACCCAAATGAGTCAATAGTGTAGAACAAGCCTTGTGCAAAAGAGAGTTATGACATCTTAAGACGAGGGTTCTAACTCTAAGTTACTTCAAGTATTCTCTTTCTTATATTTCATGCTTAACGGGTTTTTGATGATCTAATAGATTATAACTTTTACTTCTTGTAAGTTAGAGGTATTTTTATTATCTTTGTCGATACTATTTGTGCACTTGTTTCTTCCCTTATTCTCACATTCGATTGGATCGTGATAAGGGAATGTTCAAGTTGTCGTGTAACGCTAAGTTAAAGGAAGGACTTTCATTCGGTCTCCAGTGTGAATAGTTCCTATACATAAAGGTTATGATTGCCTATGATCTATCGTGAGGTTACATCTTCAACAAGTTAGAAATTAGTGGGAGCACTTAGTAGAAAGTTAGCCATGCGTTTTTACCATTAAAAAAATCCACTTGTACAAACCAACAAACCAATTCAAACAATTCTTGGAACAACACTTGTTTTCATACAATTTTTTCTTTGAAACAAAGAACATTTTTTTTACTTTGAACAACGAAGCCGCATCAAAGCTTCCATCGCTCTCCCTCCTTGTGGAGACGACCCGTATAGCCACTTTACTAGTACGGAAGAATCACAAAAGTAATAACATCGACCCACATTACTTTACTTATATTTGTGCATGTTTTTTACCGATCAAATTTTGGCATTGTTGCCGAGGAGGGAACGACTTTATTGTCCAATACTAAAGATTTTTCCTTGTTGTTGTGCGTAGGAGAAGTACCAAGGAGCTAACTATTACAAGAAGCAAGATTGGTGGTCGAAGACCATTGCACGAGGAATTTATTTGCCCTCGAAAAATTCGTGTAAAAGCGAATTTTTCCAATTGAAGTACTAACAAAAGCTCTTCTGCAGGGTTGCCGAAAATCGCTCAAATTGCTTTGTCAAATTTTTAGTTCACTTGTATGCTTCACCCTTACACTTATAATAATTCAATAGAAATCCATTTGTTGCTAAATTGAAAATCGAATTAGACTCTTACATTTAGGGCACGTGTCTATTTCAATTCATTTCAATTTCTGTTGAAGAGTGTTGGAGAAAATGTACGTGTGCATTCACATAGAATAAGACCAATATTTTGGAGTAATTTATCGCTTTGAGTGTTATCTTGTTGTGAATACACTGTATACTTGCACAATGGACATCAAGGGCAAAACCCCAAATAAATAAGATAAGGTGGGGATTTCATCACCCTTCCTTAGCCCAAAAATCATCTCCAAGTGCACTCAAACTATCCCAAGTCTTAACTAAAAATTGATAGACGTTGGCCCTAGGCACATCTCGGACTCACTAAGAGATTAACCGAGGGTGGGAATTGCAAGAACTATACTTCTGCAAAATTGGTGTCTAAGGAAAGAGGATTGAGAGGTAAAGCCTTAAAAGCTCCGTGGTTTGGCGTAATTAAGGCCCGTGGCTCACGTCCAGATACCTCCCACCGAGTTTTGCCCTTTCCTGACCGATTAGCTTGTAGTCGAGTTCCTGCAGTAATCTCCCCCAGAGAATCGACCAGTTAGGAGTCGTTTAGGTCCAGGTACCTAAGACTAAAGTTTGGTGGTTGTTTCTCTTTCTTTTTGTTTATTTTTATTCTTTTCGATTGTTTGTTGTCTATACATTATTTGTGGTGTGCTGCATGCAAGAGTGGGTGAGAGATCCTGTAACTTCCAGATTAACCAGAAATACTTCTCTACCCTTGCATCCAGAACCGGTGATGGCGTCGCTACAGAACAGGTTTTACCTGATCAGAATCTCACTACCATCTTGTATAAAACTTCCTGAAGCGAATGGTAATAACTTCGAGTTAAAGCCCCAATTCATCAACACTCTTCCAAAATTTCATGGTTAAGAATCAGAGGATGCATACTTCTTTGTTAGGGAATTTGAAAAAGTATGCCTCATGATGCGCATTCCCCAGCTAGGAGACGATGCCGTTAGGTTACGTTTCATTTCCTTTTCCCTAAAGGACCTAACTAAGAAATGGTTGTACAGTTTGGCTATAGATTCAGATACAACGTGGGATAATTTCGTCAAGGCCTTCTTGAAGACATTTTACCTAATTCACAAAATAGCCCTCATCAGAAAGAATATCATACAGTTTAGGGAAGAACAGAGCGAACCATTCTGGAGATACTTTGAACGATTCAAAGATCTCCTAGCCTCAGTGCCCTCATCACGGTGTGGAGAAATGACGTCAGTACCAGATTCTCTATGATGGTTTGCATTATCAAATAAAAACCCTGTCAGAAACCATATGTCAGGGAGGGTTCTTGCAAAAAGGATGAAAATCAGGGTTGGGATTTGTTTGAAGATCTAGCTGAGAAAACCCTGCAATGGAGCCAACCTCGAAAAAACCAAGGAATTCACAATTTATAGCTTCGAAAGGAGGGCTACTATCCTTAGAATCATCCATATTGCTGAAGCTAAGAACGCAACCCTGATGAGGAGAATAGAGTCTCTAGAAACAAAAGAGTCAGCCAATGTCAATCAAATCAACGCACTACCAATTCACAATCCGAGTTGTTCATACTGTCAGCCACCGAATCATGTCTTTGAAGAGTGTCATGTTTTCCAGACTTACAAAGTGCCGTCAGAACACATGAATGCGGCCTACTCACGGCCGCCGCATAATCTTTACTCGCAAACGTACAATCCCGGTTAGAGAAATCACCCAAATTTCTCTTGGGCCCAGAACAATTCTTCTAGGCCAAATTTTCCTAATCATCTCCACCATCCCAATAATCCAACAAATTTTCTCAGTCAAGGTCCATCTTCCTCCTACCAAAGTTTACTAAATGATAAGAAATTCAGTAATTGGAGGAGAGCATGGAGGCTTTTATGAAGTCCCAAACCGCCTTCACGCAAAATCAGGGACAAACACTGAGCAACCATTCACATGCTATATCGAGATTGGAAATGCAGATGAGTCAATTAGCTAACTCGCTAAGTGAAAGACCAAAGGGTACTTTACTTACTCAGCCGCTAGTTAATCCTAAAAATTCCAATCAAGCGTATGAAATTCAGGATCCTCAGATCAATCAGTGCAATGTTGTTCATACTCTTCGATCAGGAAAGAAGGTGGACAATTAGGTCTACCAGCAGAAAATCCCACTGACATTAATCCTGCTCCTGCTTCCACATCTGCCAGCTCCCCCAATCTGCTCCACAAACTTCTGACAAAGACACAGCTGCTGAACAAGTTCGTAGTCTGTAGCACCCTTTCCCAATAGGCTTAGGAACAATAATAAGAAAATGCACATGAAAAAAATACTTGAGATGTTTAATCAGGTCAAACTGAGTGTGCCTCTTCTTGACGATATCCAACAAGTCCCAGCCTATGCCAAATTTTTTAAGGATATGTTTACGAAGAAGAGAAAGATGAATGTGCCCAAGAAAGTGTTCTTAGCAACAAACATAAGCGAAATTCTGTCTGGTCCTATTCTTGTGAAATACAAAGATCCCGGATGTCCCACAATTTCTTACACCATAAGATAAACAGAAATTAGTCGAGCATTCCTTGTCTTGGGAGCAAGTATCAACTTGCTACCTCTCAGTATACCAACAACTTGGGTTGGGCAAGCTGAGTCCAACTCGAGTTACCATTCAGTTAGTAGACCGATCTGTGAAAATCCCTAAGGGAAAACCCAGCTGTTCTTATCTGGATCGGGGATTTCATCTACCCCGTTGATTTCATTGTACTTGAGACCCAACCAATGTCAAATCCGCGGTCTCAAACTCCAATCATCTTAGGGCGCCCATTCCTTGCTACAGCCAATGCCATAATCAACTGTAGGAACGGGTCCAAGCGATTGACCTTTGGAGATATGACGAAGGAAGTCAATGTCTTCAATCTTGGAAGACAACCCAGGGATATAAATGATCAGACTTTTGAGGTCAATTCCATTGAAAATTTGACCAATGAGCACGAAGAAAACATAGAGATGGAAATAGAGAGTGAATTTGAGCTGGAGTCTGATTTCAATCTGGATAAGATCATAGACTCAACAGTGGATTGGGCATCAAGCCCAAGTGTGCCCCATCACTGGCCCGAAATTTCATATATCACATCCAATGAATCAACTCCTTCCCTAGAATTAAAAGTCTTACCTGAACACCTCAAGTATGCCTACTTGGGAGGAAGAGAACCCTGCCAGTCATTGTAGCATCCAATCTGACTGAGCAACAAGAGGACAGCTTGATCTCTATTCTGAAGAGACATAGGGAAGCAATTGGATGGATAATAAAAGATATCAAGGGGTAAGTTCAGCAATAGTTCAACATAGAATTCACTTAACCGATAAAGCGATTCCCAAGAGGGACCCACAGCGCAGGCTTAACCCAATCATGCAAGAGGTTGTAAAAAAGGAAATTTTAAAACTAGTAAATAATGGGATCATTTATCCCATTTCTGATAGCCAATGGGTTAGCCCGGTTCATGCGGTCCCCAAGAAAGCTGGTTTTACGGTGGTAGAGAATAAGCAGAAAGAGTTGGTACAAACAAGACTGTTTACCAAGGTTCGTATTTGTATTGACTATAGAAAGTTGAATGCAGTCACTCATAAAGACCACTTTCGGCTACCCTTCATCGACCAAATGCTTGAACACCTGGCTGGACATAAGTACTATTGTTTCTTGATGGGTACTCGGGATATAATCAGATCCCCATTGCTGCGGAAGACCAAGAGAAGACTACGTTCACCTGCCTATTCGGAACCTTCGCCTACTGATGCATGCCCTTTGGATTGTGCAACGCTCTCGCGACATTCCAATGGTGCATGCTCAATTTGTTCTCCAACATGGTGGAACATTTTCTTGAGATTTTTATGGATGACTTCTCCATTTACAGAGATTTATTTGATCAATGTCTTCATCATCTAAAGTTAGTTCTGCAAAGATGCAAGGAAAAGAATCTAATTCTGAACTGCGAGAAATGTCATTTCATGGTGAGATAGGGGATTGTCTTAGGCCATGAGATTTCTAAGAGAGGAATTGAAGTAGACAAGGCAAAAGTAGAGGTGACTGCTAAGCTTCCACCACCCAAAAGCATCAAGGATATCAGATCATTTCTAGGGCATACTGGGTTCTACCGACAGTTTATTAAGGACTTTACCAAAATCCCCTTAACCAACCTGCTCACAAAGGATGTGCCCTTTAATTTTAACGAAGCATGTTTCAAATCATGGGAGAAGTTTAAGCACGACCTTGTATCTGAGCCTATTATTTCTACTCCAGATTGGGCACAACCATTTGAAATCATGTACGATGCCTCCGATTTTGCTGCCGACGCTGTTCTTGGACAACGCATCGACAATAGGCAGCACATGATCTACTACTCGAGTAGGACACTGAATGACGCCCAACAGAATTATACAACGACCTAGAAGGAATTCTTGGTCGTTGTCTTTGCGTTAGAAAAGTTCCAGCCCTATTGTTAGGATCAAAGACGGTGATTTTCACGGATCACTCAGCATTGAAATACCTCATGACTAAGAAGGAAATAAAAGCCCGATTGATTCGGTGGATCCTTCTGCTTCAAGAATTTGACCTAAAAATCTGGGATAAAAGAGGTATAGAAAATGTGATAGCTGATCATCTATCAAGAATTCTGAATGCACCTATCATTCAAGCTCTGATCAAGAGGATTTCCAAATGAGCACATCCTGGCTATTTTTAAGGAATCATGGTATGTGGACATAGTCAATTACCTGGCCACTGGACAGTTACCCGCTGACTGGACAAAGTAAGACCAGTGTCGCTTCTTTGCCCAAGTATGGTACTTCTTTGGGAAGAGCCGTATCATTTTAAGTATTGTCCTGATCAGATTATTTGACGATGCATACCAGAAGAAGAACAGATGAGTGTGCTTAATTTTTGCCATGAATTTGCATGTGGAGGACACTTCGGTCCCCGCGAGACCGCAGAGAAAGTTTTACAAAGTGGGTTTTACTGGCCCACTTTGTTCGAAGACTCATTTCACTTTTGCAAATCATGTGCAAATTGTCAGAAAATTGAAAATTTTTCGAGAAGAGACATGATGCCCCTGAACCCGATTCTTGAAGTTGAAATTTTTTATGTTTGGGGTATCGACTTCATGGGACCATTCCCAAATTCATTCGGCAACCAGTTCATCTTAGTTGCAGTAGATTATGTCTCTAAATGGGTTGAAGATGTGCCTACGAAGACCAATGACAACAAAGTGGCTGTCAAATTTCTCAAGGAAAATAACTTCTTCCATTTTGACACCCCTAGAGCGATAATTAGTGATAATGGGTCGCATTTCTGCAATAGAATTTTTGAAGCTCTGATGTGAAAATATTCTATCACTCATAAGTTATCCAGTTCGTATCATCCCCAAACAAGTGGGCAAGTCGAAGTGACCAATCGACAATCAAGCTCTTTTGGAAAAGACTGTTGGACAAAACCAAAGGAATGGTCGGTCAAGCTAAACGATATGTCATGGGCTTACCGAACCTCTTTCAAGACGGTCCTGGGGATGTCTCCTTATAAAATTGTATTTGAAAAAGCCTGTCATTTACTAATCGAGTTAGAACACCGAGCCCTATGGGCTATTAAGCAACTCAATTTCGATCTAACCAAAGCCGGTGAACTAAGGAGATTGCAGATCTCAGAGTTGGAGGAGATACAGAATGAGGCTTATGAGAAAGAACGGATTACAAAAAGCAGAATTAAAGTTTTCATGACAAGATCATCAACCAGAAAAACTTTGCCCCAGGAGACAAGGTTCTGCTATACAACTCGATGCTTCACATTTTCGCAGGGAAGCTGAAAACTCGTTGGTCTGGACCATTCATTATGCGCACCGTCTTCCCACACAGTGCTGTGGTTATTGTTGATCCTAAGAGTAATACGGAATTCAAAGTGAATGGGCAAAAACTGAAGCTATTTTTAACCACTGAGCCTGCGTCCCAGGCTGATATTGTGCTGAGTCTTTTCGCTCCGTCATACACCTGACTATAGCCATCCACACACACCAAAAAAAAACTTATTTTTTATATGTCACCCCTTATATACTTGTAAATACCTTTTTTGGACATTTCTTCTTCTCCCTCTCCCTTATCCTATTCGCACTTAGCCGACCCGAGTCGACGGAGACGGTGATATCTTTTCTTCTCCCTATTTATTGTATTTGCATTTACATGACTAGCATTGAGGACAATGTATTAGATAGGTGTGGGGGGTGCTAACATTCTTTCTTTTCTTTTTACTTAAAAAAGAGCCTCCTTAACGAAAAAAGAATTTTTATACTCTTTATAAAAATGCCAAAAGGTTGAAAGAATTAAGGGAACCTTATTTAGAAATCTTTATTTTAGCCTAAATAAAAAAAACATTGGTTTGACTAAGAGTTAGAAGTACAAGATCCTTTCTAAATTCAAAGAAAAATCATAATTTCTTCTTTTATGAAGGCTAAAGTATCGGAGGACTTATGAGGGTTAAACCTAATTCTTACATCATTTGGTCATTTTTACTTAGATGATTGAAAGTTTTTTCTTAAAAAGAAGTTTGCTGACAACTAACATTTTTCTTCATTTATTGGATTTTGTGGGTGCAATCTGCTGAAAACTCTGAGGAGACAACACTCCTCCTCTAGGGGAAACTTAGAGGTTTAAAGGCTAGTTGCACATGCTCAGTGCAATCGCGTCGCCTGCGAAAGTGGTGTAATAATTCTCTTATTTTGTTTTGCTCGGGATGAACAAAAAGATAAGTGTGGGAGTGTGATTAGTCTCTAATATTGCATAATTTTTATCACATCTGCACGTTTATATTATATAAAATACTGCTAATAATGGTTTACTTGTGTGATCCTAGGTCTATGGTGTGCAATGAAGAAGAAGATCCTAAATCACCATTTAATGGGTGATTAAAGACCTACAAAGTAGCCATTAACTTTAGGAGGTGATTCTGTCAGACGAGGGAATCAAATAAGAAATCCCGACGATCCTACTGATAAAGGATCGAAGCGACTGCACGCAGCAGGCGGCGCTGCGTGCGCCGCCCTGGTACAGCCGCGTTTCCACGGCTCTGGTCACGGAAACGTGGCTGTACTGGCGCAGCCGCGCCAGCGTCTTGGGCCAGGGGTTGTCCCCCTGGCCCCCTTTCCCCTGGTGTATATAAAGACCCCCTTGGGGGTTCTTCAGGGGGATATCCAAAGTTTAGAGTGTTGTTGTTACTTTATTTCTAAGAGTTGTAGTTGTTTTATGTTTCCTTCTTCTTTTAGTTAGTTTATCCATTAGAGTAAAAGAGAGAGTGTATACAAGTTGTATTTGAAGATGACAAGCTTATACAAGTAATACTTCTCTTTCTTCTTTCCATTTAGTTGGTATTTTTGATTTGCTTTTACTTTTTTGTTTTAGTGTAATACTCATTCTCTTTACTTCTTCTCTCTTGTTGTTTTCTTTTCTTACTCATGTTTAACTAACTCTTTCATTGCATGGCTAACTAACTACTAACCCACTAATCTCTAACAACTTGATTGATAACCCAAATAAGTCAATAGTGTCAAACAAGCCTTGTGCAAAAGAGAGCTATGGCATCTTAAGACGAGGGTTCTAACTCTAACTTACTTCAAGTATTCCCTTTCTTATATTTCATGCTTAACAGGTTTTTGATGATCTATAGATTGTAACCTTACTTGTCTTTGTAAGTTAGAGGTATTCCTATTAATCTTTGCCGATACCATTTGTGCACCTGTTTCTTCCCTTATTCTCACCTTCGATTGGATCTTTATGAGGGAATGTTCAAGTTTTGCCGTGTAAAGCTAAGTTAAAGGAAGGACTTTCATTCGGTCTCTAACGTAAATAGTTCCTATGCATAAAAGATATGTTTTCCTACGATCCATCGTGAGGCTACATCTTCAAGAAGTTAGAAATTAGCGGGAGCATTTAGTAGAAAGTTAGCCATGCGTTTTTTACCATTAAGAAAATTTACTTTTACAAACCAACAAACCAATTCAAATAATTCTTGGAATAACACTTGTTTTCATTTCAATTCTTCTTTGAAATAAAGAACTTTTCTTTACTTTGAATAATGAAGCCGCATCAAAGCTTCCATCGCTCTCCCTTCTTATGGATACGACCCGTATAGCCACTTTGCTAGTGCAGAAGAATCGCAAAAGCAGTAACATCGACCACATTCCTTTACTTATATTTGTACATGCTTTTTGCCAATCAGATTGCTAGGATGTACCTTAAGCTAAATTCTTATGCTTAGTGTAATTGTTATCTCCCCTTAGCTTCTTATGTATGTGGAGGGTAACGGCCATGGTCCTCTCCCTTCCTCATAGATTTTAGCCATTGTAGCAACCGTAGTGTTTTTGAATATTAATGAAAACCATTTTACCTTGTGCAAAAAAAAAAAGTGTTGCAGGCTCAAGTAACTTCAGTCGCCTTTTAGATTTATTCGTGTCAGTCTGGTTCCTACATTGCTCATACATGCACAAGTTGGTGCTTTGACTCACATACATCAGAAGTGTGGTAAGTTTTCTAACAAAATGTAATGAGATCTTATTCAATCAGTTTGTTCGCCAAATTGGTATAGTGACTACAGTCCAACCTATATGATTCCCATACAACCGCATTCAATCAGTATTTTGCTCAAGGTTTTATCTGTTGATGATGAAAGATAAACTAAAATAACATGTTAGAATCTTACAATAAGATATAAGAAGGTAGAAAGATACAGAATGATAGATCCTAACTTACTCTTCAAATTGATTGCATGCGTTGGTAGAAAGCTTTTGAGCCTTCACAATTATAGAGTTCTCTTTTTATAATCTCACCTCTGCATTAGATCCCTTTTCCACCAAATCCCCCCAATAGCTTTTCTCCCCTCTCTCCCTCCCCTGCAGCACAAACCTTAGCTCGAAAGGGACATCATCTTTCTCTCCTCAACCTCCTCCATTTCGGCGGCCGAGCTCTACTATTGTTTACATTTATCGAAGTAACATTCTCTACAAATGAGATAAGTGTTAGACTAACTCAAAACACTACAAGCTCTCCCCCAAACCTCCTCCACAGCTCTCCTCACCTCTCCCCAGGGCCGGTCTTGGGTTTTCAAAGGCCCAGGGTGAATGTAGAAATTGTACCTATAAGCATACTAATTAAACTTTTTTCGCAATGCGGTAGTTATACTAATTAGTAAGCTTATCACCTTATAGCTCAACACAAACTCTAGCTTTTGGGTGGCTACATTGCAAAAAATAGACATCAGCTTGAAGGAAGAATTGCGGAATGACGAGACTTTTCAGAAATTTTCTCAGGAGATACATACCAACCCCAGGGCCTCTCTAACAACAAAAGCACGTGCTTCAAAGGCAATAGATCAAACACCTTGAGAGCATGAATTTCACTATAACATATTAGCATCTGTAATAAATCAACAGCATGCATAATGAAAGCCTTACAATATATCATCAAATAAGTTTAAACGCAGAAGAAAAATCAGCAGGATATGAAATAATTTTGAAGGAAAAAGAAAAAGTAATCTGATCTTAATTTTTGCAGCAAAACTTCAGAATGGCAATCTTCAAAATGAGCTCCACTTTTTGAATTACAAGTGAACCATTTTCCAATTAGTAGAATACAACAACTTTTGTTTTTGGCTTCTTTTGACATAAGGCCCCTAACTTAGTTCTTTTTGATATAAGGCCCCCAACTTAATTTCATATTACTCTTAAACCTAAACATTTTTAAAGTAAACCCATTGGAGGTTTATTTTGAAATTACTTAAGAGTTTTGGAGGGTCTAATTGCAAAAAAGAACTTTAAGAGATGTAACATCAACGTAATCAGATTTAGAGATGTAATATCAAATTAAGCCGAGTTTTATGCCCCCTAAGCTTTTGGGCCTTGGACCATTGCCAGGCCTGCCTCTCCCCCTTCCCTCCAGCAGGACCCCAACGAGTTCTGGGGGCGGAGGAGGCCACCCACATGCTCTCCTCTTCCTTGCACCGAGATCTCTCTCTTTCTTTTTTTCTTTCTTTCTTCTTCTTCTTTTTTTTCTTTGAACTGTTCGAGCCGGCGGTGGCAGGTATAGGGTGTGGATACAGCCAGGGGGCCAAATAAGTCCAAGGCGAGGCCGGATCTGGCCACAGGGGGCCAAATCCAAGTTCGCGCACGGCGACGACGGGCTCAACGAGGTAGGTTGTGGCGTTGAGTCGGCTACGACGATGAAGAGTGGCTATATTTGGGTTCGCGTCTACCAGATCTGGCCAAGTTCTAGCCTACGTGCAGCTTAGTGAGCTCGGTTGCAGTGTCAAACTGGTTGCGGCGATGAACTAAAAACCGAAAACTTAAACTTTAAACCAAAACTTTCCAAAATTTGACTAACTTCTCTACTTTCAGGAGGATTGGAATTAAAATTTACAAAAGAGATTATGGTTATTATATAGCTAGCTCAGATCGTGTTGGGTCATCAGACCACCATACTTACACCATTGAAGACCTTTCAAAGAAAGTTTTATTTTTTTGTCCGGACCCAACCCAAATGCAAGTTGTGACTGTCCAAACTCGATAAAGGTGGAGTTGGTGCAAGTTCGGTTTAGGAATAAGCCCTGTTAATTTGCACCCTACATGGACAAGGTCTTAAACTATCCCTCAAAAGTTAAACCTTGTTTTTTTTTTTCCTAATTAACTCAATCGCCGACGAGATTTGTAATCACCTAGAGGGGGGTGAATAGGTGATTTGCTAATTTAATGATAAATTAATGCGGAATTAAAACTATTTATGCAAACTAAAAATTGTTAAACTAAACACACTATGTATAACATAAGAGTGTAGCCAAATTCCTGGTGAAAGGCTCTGGACTATCTCCTCGAGATTCCTCTAGATAAGAGTTGACGTATCGCTATGGCTCTCTTGGTTGAATACAAGTGTGAGTAAACAATCCCAAGCATATATCAATAAGGCACAAGATATATCATGCATATAAAGATAAAAGCAATATAAGCATGCAAGATATAAGCACAAATGAGAGACAGAGAGAGTAATCGCAAACACAGAAGATTTGTTTTGGGTTCGAGCACCCTTGCTTTACGTCCCCCCTTCAATACTATGAAGGATTTTCACTATAAACGATCCCACCAGATCACTCGGTGCCACAACACCTACAATAAGTTCACACTAGAACTCCTTGGACTCACTAGTCCCTCTCTTGTTCCCGCAAGAACACCACACACAAGCCCACTAGCTTGCTGAGGCTGCACCTCTACACCGAGCTCCCACAAGAACTCGAAACAACACAAACCCGCAAGTTTGCCTCCTCAAATACAAAGTAGAACACTTAGTGATCTAAACACTTTGATCACTTAAAAACACTCTCAAAACAACTCTCTTATAGGATGGATATAGCAATGGAAAGCTCAAGTATGTGTGAGAAAAATTAGGATGGATTTGTGGTGAAAAACTCAAGAAATCACTTTTGAAAAACTCTCCCTTTAAAAACCCTCTTGATAAACTCTCCTTTTGATATGCAAGTTTTAGCTCTAAAACAAGTGGAGATAAACACTTAGAAATGTAGAAAAAATATCTTGAAAATCCACTTAAAATATTATTTAAAACAGTCCAAGAGAATCCCAATTTATAGGCTCCCAAAATATGGCCGTTGGAGGCCAACTCAGCAGGAAGCCCTGCAGTCGGTCGACCGCCCGGTCGACCGAGGCCTGAATACAGAGAGCAGAGCTTTCCTCAGTCGACCGCCTGGTCGACCGGGGCCACATCCAGAGAGCAGAGCTCTCTGGCGGTCGACCGGCCCTCCAGCCAAACTGGTTGTGCACGTTTGTGCACATCGGTCGACCTGACCGGTCGACCGTCCGGTCGACCGGCAGAAGACCTGGTCATATTTTAAGGGATTAAAATTTGGTCTTTTTATCTTTAATAAAATCCCATAAATTCTCATAAATTCTACAAAAATAAGTTCATTGATATACTTTGATATACAAATATGTTTGATTAAAAATCAAAACATATTACAAATATTTTGAACTATTTTTGTGATAAAGAAATTTTGGCATTAAACAAAAACCGTATTTTTCAAAAACAATCTTCAAATTGAAAAATGATTTTTTTTTCAAAATTTCTCTAAATACAAAAATAAGATATTTTAAACACTTTTGAAGCTTAGTGTGTATGGATATGATCCACTACACATATAAGATGAAATATCTATGTTTTTGACAATAAGCTCTAAATTTTTTTGATAAAACACATGTATATTTTGAAGATTAAAAATCAAAACGGTATTTTCTAAAACACATAAATTTTGTGTGTGTAAATGAACTTGAGCAATTCACCAACTAATCTATCCTTTATATTTTATCTAAAACAAAATTTAACACTTACAAAACCCGACACAAGTCTTCTTGAAAATCTTCTTCTCCTTCTTGACTTGGTCCAAAAATTGATCAAATGAGTTAGACTCCTCTTCAGTACTTGATGCAATCTTGATGGTGAGCTCTTGAATCAACACGTGCTAGCTGCAAAATTTGACTTCAAAGCCTTTGTTAAGCTAAACACCTACTAAGATCTTGATTAAATATCTGAGACTAATTAAATACAAGATCATTAGTACTATAATTACATGAGTTAATCATCATCAAAACTAGAGTGATGGGCCTTTGGGCCAACAATCTCCCCTTTTTGATGATGACAAAACTCATGGAGTTATATATGCATGGATTAAAGTTAAGCTTCATGGAAGCTCCCCTTAACTCATGCATAACAATAAACAAATAGATATTCAATGAAGTGCATAAAACTAAACAAATATTTATGCATAAATAAGGAGATAAACATGCATAAACTCACCAAATTCTTTTCCCCTTTTTGCATAAACAAAACATATATGCATAAACAATAAAATAAACATGCATATATAAATTCTCAAACTCCTTCTCCCCTTTTTGTCAAATCATCAACAAAGGGGTGAAAATAAATCAAACAATAAAGATATATATGCGATATACATTCATGAAGAGAGAGAGGTGAAGTTAGCTCTCCCTGCATACATGCATTACATGAAGAAGAAATGACAAAACCCTAACTCACATAGAGCATAATATACAATGTATAAGCAGAGATGTTAAGCTCTCCCTACACACGTGTACCACATAAAGAAGAGATGTCAAGCTCCTCAATATAAGATACACTCAACATGAATCTATATATAGAAAAGATGTTAAGCTCCCCTTGCATATAGTCAATACTTATCAAAACATATTTAAACAAAATTTTGATAATACTTAAAGTAAAATTTTTGAAATTTCTTACAATAATATTTTAAAATACTAATAGTATATTTTGATACCAATTGAAATTGAAACATTGTAAATTGTTGATACCAATTAAAAGGTAAAATATGAAGTATATTTTGATATCAATTGAAATACCAATTAAAGATAATGCATAAGCTCATTAAGATACAATTAACATTTAAAAATTAGTTAAGCTTAGCATAAATATAATTTTAACCATGTAAAGTTATTGTAAAACAAGCACAATCAAATATCATATATATGTATGAAAAAGAAAATACCAATTGAAATTGATATTATTTTATAATTTGAAGCATACATATATAGAAACATTATGAGTATACAAAAGTGAAGTATCATGAAGATCATGTGTATAACTCATAACTATCCACCCTATTCATGCTCATGTTTAAATAGATTTTCAATTAGGCATACAAGGCAAGGTCGCCCAACCATCCGCCCTTGAAGGATAGAAATTTTAAAAAAATAAGATTTAAAATAATTGTAGATTGAAAACACTACCAAATGAAGAATAAATAACTAGTTAAAGTAATTTTTAAAAAACTAGTTAAAGATTTTTCAAACATGAAAACAAATCATATATCCTATGAAGCATGCTAAAAACACAAGAGTTGACACTCGAAATCTATAAAGCTAAAAAATTCTCATGAAAACAATGTCATGAATAAACAAATAAAGTGTGAGTGCACAAGAATCATGTTAATAACATTTTCATGAAAATGATCAATAAGGCTCAAAATAAACATGAATTTCTTTTATCAAAAACATGTAAATTACAAAAATGTATTTTTCATTATAAACAAACTTCAAGGTATATGTATGTTTTATCCAAAACTAAAAATATACATACATATCCTAAACACAAACGAGTCTATAATAGAATTTGCATGAAGGCAAGAGACTCAAGGGTATACATGTATATCTATAAGTTTTAGATAAGAATATCAAATACATGAAGCAAAACATGCACAAAGATACAGAAGATAAGTATAAATGAGAGAATTATCAAAACTTGGTTATACATGTACATGTAAAGAGTACAAATGAGCAATGGAGCACAAACATATAATAATCAAGTGTAGTTCACTACTTGTACAAGTATATACACAAGTTTTAAGAAAAAATTCATCTAAATAAGTATTCACCACAATAAGCACAAAAATCAAAACATGCTAAAAATATTATCTATGTAAAAGCACGTAAATTAAGAGTTTAGAGATAGTTACCAAACCATATGCCTATTCTCTAAGTCTCTAAAACATGGTGGTCCTCCCACCAAACTTTCTTGATAGTGATGCATCAATTTGGCGTGTCCATCTAGCTCATCATGCAACCACCACCAAGGCACCAACCCTCTCACGTCATGTGAGAGCCCATACCTACACCAAACACAAGTGGTGGGAATTTTGATACCCATTTCCTTTTGGGTCCACGGGGTTAGCATCATAAGGAACCCAAACATTTTTATTAGCAAAATTTATGAAATTTTCCTTATCAAAACAAAACTTTTCTAAATGGCCTTTGCGATCGCAATGTGTAAATGTACACTCTAGCATGCATATGAGAGTGAGTGTGGTAATGATGTGCAAAGTGTGTATATGTATGCCGTGGGTGATGTGCATGAACATGTAAAGCTTGTTTCTTTTGAAATAAGGTTTCCAATCTAGAATGATTAAATGCATAATTGCTCAAAGTTGAGCTCAAACAATTTATTCTATTTTTCAAAAATTGGATCTCATTTTATCAATGGTGGCATGAAGAGTATGACAAGAATGAGAATCAACAATCTTTTTCTTTTTAGAAACAAATTTTCTTTTCTTTAGAAACAATTTTTCTTTTCAAGGAGTTATTTTCTTCCAAAGCAATTTCTTTTTCTTTTTCCACTAAATTAATTTTATTTTTCAAGGAATTATTTCCTTCACAAATATCATTTAATTTAGAAGATAAGGAAATATTCTCATTTTTTAAAACTTCATTTTCTTTTGAAATACATGCAAATTTATTTTGAAAGGAATCATTTTCTTTTGAAATGGACTCATATTTATTTTTCAATCTTTTATGGTCCTTTTTAAGCAAATCATATTTTTCAAGAAGTTATTGACGAAATGAAGCAAGCTCATCATATGACATATCAACATCCTCATCAATCTCGGATTCGGAATTTACCTCAAGGGGGTTATCCCCTTGAACCACGTAGCATATGTTGGAAGCGTCACTTTCCATCATTCGAGTCGCTCCCCGCATAGTATTGCTTTTGTTCACCAAGGGAGACTATAGTGTTCCATACTATAAAAACCGAGTCAAAATTAGCAACCCTAGATAAATATTCATCATTTAGGGTAGATCTTAAAGCATGAAGGGCTTTTGCATTAGCCTCAAAGTGTTTGCCATTTAAACAATATGAATCTTTAATAGTGGCAAAATAAACATGAATACCTAGAGCTTTGAGGTACATTGATATCTTAACTTTCCAAGTTTAGATGTTAAGAATATCAAACATGGGAGTTGACATGAATTCATGTGTGCGTACAAATATTATGATTAGCTAAAAATGAGAATCTTTAACTCTAGATTGATAGACCCAAATCAAGAGCACCAAGCTCTGATACTAATTGTAATCACCTAGAAGGGGTGAATAGGTGATTTGCTAATCTAATGATGAATTAATGCGGAATTAAAACTATTTATGCAAACTAAAAACTATTAAGCTAAACACACAACGTATAACACAAGAGTTTAGCCGAATTCCCGGTGAAGGGCTCTAAACTATCTCCTCAAGATTCCTCTAGATAAGAGTTGAGGTGCCGCTATGGCTCTCTTGGTTGAATACAAGTGTGATCAAATAATCCCAAGCATATATCAATAAGGAACAAGATATATCAAGCATATAAAGAAAAAAGCAATATAAACATGTAAGATATAAGCACAACGAGAGATAGAGAGCAATCACAAACATGGGAGATTTGTTTCGAGGTTCGAGCACCCTTGCTCTACGTCCCCGCCTAAGGATTTCCACTGTAAACGATCCCACCGGATCTCTCGGTGCCACAACACCTACAACGAGTTCACACTAGAACTTCTTGGACTCACTAGTCCCTCTCTTGTTCCAGCAAGAACACCACACGCAAGCCCACTAGCTTGCCGACGCCGCACCTCTACACCGAACTCCCACAAGAACACGAAACAACACGAACCCGTAAGTTCGCCTCCTCAAATACAAAGTAGAATACTTGGTGATCTAAACACTTTGATCACCTAAAAACATTCTCACAACAACTCTCCTATAGGATGGATATAGTAATGAAAAGCTCAAGTATGTGTGAGAAAAACTAGGATGGATTTGTGGTGAAAAACTCAAGAAATCACTTTTGAAAACCTTCTTGATAAACTCTCCTTTTGATATGCAAGTTTTAACTCTAAAACAAGTGGAGATAAACATTTAGAAATGTAGGAAAAACTATCTTGAAAACCTACTTAAAATCTTATTTAAAACAGTCCAAGGGAACCCCAATTTATAGGCTCCCAAAATATGGTCGTTGGAGGCCAACTCAGCAGGAAACCCTGCTGTCGGTCGATCACTCGGTCGACTGGCCAACGGTCGGATTTTCGATCGTTGTGCCACCGGTCGACTGCCCGGTCGACCGAGGCCTGGATACAGAGAGCAGAGCTCTCTGTCGGTCGACGTGGGCCAGATCCAGAGACCAGAGCCCTCTAGCGGTCGACCGGCCCTCCAGCCAAACTGGCTGTGCACGTTTGTGCACATCGATCGACCGGACCGGTCGACCGGCTGAAGGCCTAGTCACATGTTTTAAGAGACTAAAACTTAGTCTTTTATCTTTAATAAAATCCCATAAATTCTCATAAATTCTACAAAAATAAGTTCATTGATATGCTTTGATATACAAACATGTTTGATTAAAAATCAAAATATATTACAAACATTTTGAAATATTTTTGTGATATAGAAAATTTGACATCAAACAAAAACCGTATTTTTCAAAAACAATCTTCAAATTGAAAAATGATTTTTCCAAAACTTTTTCAAATATAAAAATAAGATATTTTAAACATTTTTGAAGCTTAGTGTGTATGGATATGATCCACTACACATATAAGATGAAATATCTATGTTTTTGACAATAAGCTCTAAAATAGTTTTGATAAAACACACATATATTTCGAACCTTAAAAATCAAAATAATATTTTCTAAAACACATATAAATTTTGTGTGTACGAATGAACTTGAGTAACCCACCAACTAATCTATCCTATACATTTTATTTAAAATAAAATTTTAACATTTACAAAATCGGACACAAGTCTTCTTGAAAATCTTCTCTTGAAAATCTTCTTCTCTTTCTTGACTTGGTCCAAACCTTGATCCAATGAGCTAGACTCCTCTTGAGTATTTGATGCAATCTTTATGCGTGAGCTCTTGAATCAACACTTGCTAGCTCCAAAACTTGACTTCGAATTATTTGTTGAAGCTAAACACTTATTAAGATCTTGATTAAATATCTGAGACTAATTAAATACAAGATCATTAGTACTATAACTACATGAGTTAATCATCGTCAAAACTAAAGTGATAGGCCTTTGGCCAACAGAGATTCACCGGCGACTTTCGGAGAGCAAACTCGAGGCCTGCTGATGTATGAAGAGAAAGAAGGTATCTGTTGTGGATTTCAGGGAAGGACGCCCCTACGATCGGATCGACTGGGGCAGCACAGCGGAAACAATCCATAGGATCTACTAAGGTAACATGAAGAAGAGAAGAAGAAGATATTTCAAAGTAGATAGAAAGCCAACAAATAATATAACGTAGTTCCACCGATCAAACAGATAATATGTACGTCCATGGGAGAAGGAAGGAGAACTTTATTAAAACTTTGGGAGAGTACAATAAGAATTACTTACACCTCACGCTGAGAAGATTACAAGCCCTTGATTATCGCCAAGAACAGCGAACCCTTGTGGCTAAGCTTCTCTCACGAATCTCTCACTGGATGAATTACACCCTTAAGAATTACTAATTCATTTGGATTCTCTTGGAATACATTGAAGGCAATCCCTAAGGGGTTATTTAGAGATCATAGAACTCTCTCAGTCCTAAACAAACATCATCAATCAGAATAAAGGAAACTTGAATTCAACTCGGACTCAAAACAGATCCACAAAAGGAAACTGCCAGATCTGACATTAATTGACTACCTTCATGACGTATTCACCTCATAATTCTAACAATCTCCCCCTTGACTTGAATACGTCTAAGTTTGAGAATAGCCACAATGTTCCATGTGCTCGCATCTACGCACAATTAAACAAACTTGACTTTATCTCCATCTCACTCCCTCTTCTCTATAACCCCCTCATGGGATTCACAACTTGATTAGGTCGAATAAGTTTAGGCCCAACCTGAATTTTATTACCCAACGATCTCCTTGATTCACACAGGATTTATGAGACTTTGCTCCACTATAGGAATAACAATGTGGACTATTTTGTTGCGCGCCTAGTCCCAATCTCTCTTTAGGGTACAATTGAACATCCGAGCCCGAATCCATTGTAGTCTCTGATTGTTCTACAACCACCACTTTTAAAGCCGAGGATAATTACAATCCACCAACTGTAACCTCCGAATTTCGTAACATGTACACATTATCGACACATTCGGCTTGAAACATCCACAGGTCTCTTTGAAAACTTTCATAAGATCACCTTTCGAACTGAAACAAAACCCTTCCCCTTGTAGGTTTCCGAGAGAGATGAGATTGTACCTTGATTCGGAAAAATGATGAACGCCTTGAAGAGTAGTAATGCACCCATCATGAGACCGAACTAAATTGTTCCTTCGTCAATTACCTTACTTGTAGGAAAATTTTCCATGAAGACTTCTCTCCCCTGAACTGAAGTGTATGAAGAGAACATCTTCCTATTGGAACTGATATGTTGTGAACATCCATAATCTATGACCTATCTATCTTTGTTACTAACTAATCTGTCTGTAACAGATAGAGCGTTGCATTATTTTTCATCTCCTCCAACCAGTTCAGTGACATTAGCATCTAGTTGTTTCTTCTTTCGAAGCCAACACTCAGATCTAATGTGCCGCTTCTTTTGACAATAATTGCATATCAAATTCTTATGCTTTGAGTTATCCGTGGAAATTCCATTATTACTCTTCTCCCTTGAATAATGAAGTTGCCCTTAATCATCACGATGAGACTCACCCGTTAACTGGGTGTCAATTTTGTCCTTGTTGAGCAGATGCTCCTTGACATCATTGACCTTGATTGTTGACTTGCCTCCATAGATGATAGCTTCCCTAAAGCTCTTATATGAAGAAGGTAAAGAACACAGTGATAAAAGTGTTTGATTATCATCTTCTATCTTAATTTCTATCTTATCTAAATCATTGATAATAGAGAAAAATTTTGCAATGTGAGACTTGATGGGTGTACTTTCATGAATGCGAAGAAGAAAGAGACGATGCTTCAGAATTAACCGATTCGCTAATAACTTCTTCAGATGGTGGTCCTGAAGTCGCTCCCGCAGTGAGAACGCTATTTTCTCCGTAGAAAACTCATCCAACACTTCGTCCACCAAGCAAAACAGAAGAGCTGTCAAGGCTTTCTCATCCAACTCCTGCCAAGTTTCTTCCTTCATGTTTTGAGGCTTTTTCTCTCTCGTAGTGCTTTCTTCAACCCATTTTGCGTAAGAATGACGTTCATTCTAATCTGCCACCTGCTGAAATTGATGACACCATCGAACTTCTGAATATCGAACTTGATCGCAGACATTTTCGCATTGACCTTGCTCTGATACTCTGATTCCAATTGATGAAAACAATCTGTATGCTCTAGTACCAATTGTTGTGGATTTCAGGGGAGGACGCCCCCACGATCAGATCAACTGGGGCGACGCAGTGGAAACAAACCACATGATCTACTAAGGCAACGTAAAGAAGAGAAGATATTTCAAAGTAAATAGAAAGCCAACAAATATATAACGCGGTTCCACCAATTAAACAGATTGTGTGTACGTCCACGGGAGAAGGGAGGAGAATTTTTTTTTAAACTTTGGGGGAGTACAATAAGAATTACTTACATCTCACGCTGAGAAGATTACAAGTCCTTGATGGTCGCCAAGAACAGCGAACCCTTGTAGCTAAGTTTCTCTCACGAATTTCTCACCTAGATGAATTACACCCTTGGAAATTGCTAATTCATTGGGATTCTCTTAGAATACATTGAAAGTCACCCTTAAAGGTTATTTATAGACTGTAGAACTCTTCTAGTTTTAAACAAACCCCATCAATTAGAATAAACAAACTTGAATCCAACTCGGACTCAAATCAGATCCAGAAAAGGAAACTGTCAGCTTCGACATTAATTGACTAACTTCAGGACGTATTCATGTCATAATCCTAACAGTATCAACAAGCCAAAATAAATTGACCTATCAATAACCCCTCTTCTGGACAGTCGACAAGATTTTTTTGAAAGTTGGGGTTTTGCAGTTTTTCCTTGACTGTCGACAGGCTTCTTCAACTATTGACAACCCTATTACGTAATAGGATTTCAGAATTAATTTAGGATTTGATTTTTAAGTCTAATTTAGTTTCTAAATGATTTTTTATATCCTTACTTTAATTTAGATAGTACTCAAAGATAGATTAGGACTTTTGTAAGCCTATAAATAGGGCTTGTATTCTTATTTTGTAATTAATTTTTTATCAAATTTTCAATTAATAAACTTTTGAGTTTTCTCTCATATTTGTTCGTGGATTCGAGTTGTTCTCTTGGCTTGCGGATTCAGATCATTTTACTCGTGAATTTGAGTAGTTATCCTGCATGGAGATTTCTTCAGGGTTAATCAGCGCTAAAATGAGATCTAGTCCGAGTAGCTCGTCTTCTTCGTATGTCACCTGCCCCCGGGCAACGTCGGGGAAAAAAATGTTCGCGAGACGATGTTCGAACCGTTGATCGTAAAGAACACTGTGGTCTAACTAATCTAGGCTAACCGATTGGACAACTGCGAGGCCTAAAAGTTGAACCTTGTTGGTGGTACGTTTAAGCCATGAACTCATGCTCCATGGGAACTGTTTGGACACATATGTTGCATAAATATTATTATATTTCTACATATACTCTGTAACGAATACTACAAATAACTTGTCTTAATGTCCTAATTCATGTAGGATATGATAGGGAAAAGATAAGCATAAAATTTATCCAATTAAATTCAAAAGTTCAAAAGAAAGGGGATCGATTCAAAAGGTTTTAGAAGCTATCTTATCTGAAACTTTATATTACCAACCAAACACCGTAAAACTTAAATGCATGTAACTTATTTACAACTGTAAAAGATTTTACCAATTACGACTTACGAATTACGGCCAATTATGACAACCAAACAAACCGTATACCGGAACATAGATGTCCGTTTGGTGAGGAAAAAGATTTGAGAAAATAGATCTTTTCAAGAAAAAACTCAGGCCTAATAGCCGTGAGCATTGAAGTTCCTTTACATTTTCAATCAAATTAGAAAGGAAAACTAGCAAAGAAAACTGACAATTTCAGCCCAATTTATTTTCTGAACAAACAAACAAGTTATCTAAGAAAAAACCACTCATAAGAGGAAAAAAATTAACTTTCCAACTATTTTCTGAGGAACAGCACACCTCCTCGGACAGCTTTTGCCCCCCCGCCTACTTAAACTAAATACCACCCGCCAATGACATCAGCCCAGAAAGGTTACATAAGCCTAAAACCAACACTTAACATAAAAAAAACTTGTTAAAAAACTGAAAGCCTATTTATTATAATTATAATTATTATAATTATAATAAGATTGTCCCTTTTTCTTCTCTGTCTCCTCTCCCTGTCGGAGGAGCTCTCGCCCAGCCCCAGGTTAGGGCTTCTCGGTTCCCACTCTCTACAGCCGCCCACACTTCATTAAATAACAAGGGAAAGAAAGGGAAAAATCTCGCTCCGACCTTCGAAAAGAGGTAACAGTTCGTTCTCATCTCAAACCCTAGATCATCGATCCAATTTTCGACTTGATTGATTTTTTTTTTGATTTTTGGTCAGAGGGGAAGAAGGCGGAGAGGAGGAGACCTCTGATTTGAGAGCTTTGATGCTGTGAATGGCCCATCCGAGCAAGTTCGTCTCGGTCAATCTCAACAAATCCTATGGCCAGCCTTCGAATCCCTCTTCCTCCTCCTCTTACGCGTCCAGTGCCCGCTCTCGCCCTGGGTCCCACTCCGCCGGCGGCGGCGGCGGCATGGTGGTCCTCTCCCGTCCTCGGAGCTCGTCATCGTCTGTGTCCACTCAGAAGAGCAGCATGTCAAAACTATCAGTACCGCCCCCCTTGAACTTGCCCTCTCTCAGAAAAGAGAATGAAAAATTCGATCTTTCTTCTTCCTCGGGCTCCTCGGCTCGCCCCGGGAGCTCAGGGATCGGATCCGGGTCGGGCTCGTCCTCCATGGGGTGGACCAAGCCCGCCCCGGCCCTCCTGCAGGACAAGGAGGCCCCGCCCTCTGGCAGATCGGGAAGCAGCAGCTACATGCCGCCCGCTGCCAGGGGGATCGTGCAGGCGGTGTCACCGTCATCCCCTGGCCCCGTGGTCGAGAAAACTGTGTTCTTGAGAGGGGAGGACTTTCCTTCTCTGAAAGCCACAGTCAATCCCGGGACCTTGAAACAGAGAGATTTGTTGAATCAGAAGGAGAGGATGAGGGAAGATGAGAGAGAGAAGCAGCCAGAGTTCCATTCACCGTTGCAAATGAGGCCGCAGATGAGGCCGTCCAAGAGTAGTAACGTGGCAGACGGTGATGACAGCGGTGCGAGCCGCAGTTCGGAGCAGTCACAGAAGCAGCAGCAGGCAGAGAAGTACTTTCCAGGTCCTCTCCCTCTTGTCAAGTTGACTTATACTTCAGATTGGGCTGATGATGAGCGGGATACCGGGCTTAGCCTCCCTGAACGAGACCGGGCTTGGGGGTTGTCTAGAACGGAGTTCAATCGGGTGCATGATCGAGATGCTGAGATGGGAAGTATTTCTTCTAGGGAGCTGTATAAGGCGGATTCATATGGGAGGAGTGACTTGATTGGTTCTAATAAAGATGGCAGGGATGTTACAAACTCTTGGAGAATGCCACCTTTGGTGCAGCCGAGGGATGATAGAGTGGGTGTGAAGCCTTTCGTGACGAGTAGAGAGGTAAACAGGGATAGTAGTTTCAGTCATTCACCTTATGGGAACAATGCCAGGGATGGTCTTAGTAACGGGAGTCCAGATTCTCGGTATGCTCGGAAAGATTTGGGTTATGGGATGAATGTCCAGAATGGGAATAATGTAGCAGATGGGTATAGTGGAAGGGGCACTGAGCAACAGAATATGCGTGCTGGTCGATATGGTGAACTTTCTAATAATCGATACATTAGAGATACCTTTCAGCATAGTGCAGTGCCAAAAACACCATTTTCTTATGGGACTAAAGGGTTACCTTTGAATGATCCAATACTGAATTTCAGTAGAGACAAAAGGATGATTGCATCAAACAGTGGGAAGTCGTACCTTGCGGATTCTGGTTTAGATGGAACTGATCCTTTCTCTGATGACCCAATTTCAGAGGTAAATATGATAGTGTTCAAGAGGAAGAAAGAGATACAAAAGCAGGCTGACTTCCATGATCCAGTGAGAGAATCTTTTGAAGCTGAGCTGGAGAGAGTTCAGAGGATTCAGGAGCAGGAGCGGCAAAGGGCAATGGAAGAGCAAACGAGAGCCATGGAGCTCGCACGGAGGGATCATGAGGAGAGGGAGAGGCTGGCAAGGGAGGAAGAAAAAAAGAGACGGCTGATAGAAGAAGAGGCGAGGGAGGCTGCTTGGAGAGCAGAGCAGGAGAGGATGGAGGCTGCAAGGAGAGTTGAGGAACTAAAGGTTGCGAGAGAAGAAGAAAGGAGAAGGATTCATTTGGAGGAGGAGAGAAGGAAAGAGGCTGCAAGACAGAAGCTTATGGAACTGGAGGCTAGGATTGCAAGGAGGCAGTCGGAAGTTAATCCAAAGGATGATAAAATTCCCTCTGCTGTGAATAATGAAAGAGTTCCTGGCATGGTGAATGAAAGAGACACTCCTAAAGTTGCAGCTGACGTTGGAGACTGGGAGGATGGTGAGAGAATGGTTGAGCACATCACAAGCACACCTTCAGATTCCTCAATGAATGGGTACTTTGAAGCAGGTTCCTCTAGGTTTTCCTCTACAAGGGATGCAAGTTGTTCATTTATGGAAAGAGGAAAACATGGGAATTATTGGAAGAGGGATGCATATGAAAATGGGATGAGCTCGATGTTCCATTCACAGGATCAAGAGAGTAATTATCACAGTTTTAGGGGAGAGACTTTCGATTCCAGCCGGGGCTTTCCAAGGAAAGATAGCTATGACAGTTTTGGGACAGCACCTTTAAGGCCATCTTCGAAAGGCGGGTCATCAGACCATTCTTCAACCCCAGATGACCTCCATTATTTAAGAGGAAGCAGGTGGAATGCTGGTGGTGAGGGTGATCATTTCCCCAGAAACTTGGAGATTGATGATGCTGATTTTCTTGATAATTACAGGTTTGGTGATGGTGGCTGGGGCACTGGCCGTCCCCGTGGAAGTCCCAATGCTGTCTATGCGGAAAGATCATTTCAGAACGAGGTTGACGGCGGATTTCCCTCCTATGGGAGATCTCGACATTCTTTGAGACAGCCTCGTGTGCTTCCTCCTCCATCCATTTCTTCTATGCGGCAGAGTCCGAGCTCATTTAGAGCTACAGAAGATCGTCCTATTTCATCATCATTTCATGATAACCAATCAAGATACCAGCAAGGTGGAAGAAGTGAAGAAGAAATTATGCGGTCAGGTTATGATATTGGTTACCATCAAAGGGTTCAACAACCTAGAACGCCTGAGGTACTTGAAAGTGATGCTATTTCCTCAGAGCAGAAAGAGAAGGATAGCCCAAGACGTGACTCACAGTCATCACTTTCTGTTTCTAGTCCACCTAGTTCACCTACCCAACTTTCTCATGATGAATTGGATGAAGCTGAAGACTCTCACGCATTGCAAATGTCTCCTGTAGAGGAACATGTTCTATCTGACAGCGAGCATGTCGTGTCAGGGCTGGAGGTGGAAAACATGAATGCAATGGCAACTGCAAGTTCAGTTTTCAATGGAGAAGATGATGAGTGGGCAATTGAGAACAACGAAGAAATGCAGGAGCAGGAAGAGTATGATGAAGAAGATGAGGGCTATCAGGAAGAAGATGAAGCAGCTCATGATGGTGATGGTAGTGAAAATCTTGACTTGAGACAGGAATTTGATGATCTAGCAGTGGATGTGCCAAATACAACTAGTAAGACTGGTCAATTGGTCTTAGGTTTTAACGAGGGTGTTGAGGTTAGCATCCCTATGGAGGATGATTTGGAAAAGACCTCTGGAAACCTTGAGAAGGTTGTCCAGGGAGACTCAGTTAGTGAGCATAGGCTACAAGTTGATAATACGTTTATAGAAGAGTCGATTAATGAGTCATCAAACATCATAAGTGAAACTGAGAATGCACTACAAGAATTGGTTCTTGATTCAGTAACTTCATCCACTAGCAATCCTTCAGATAATGCTGAACCAACTAGTTCTCAAGGAGTGCTAGATCAACATCCAGGAACATCCTCTTTGAGCTTGCCAATGCCTTCTACTTTCACAGTTCAGCCAATCTCATCCACAGTTTCTCCGGTTGATACTCAGGCGGAAACTCCAATTAGACTTCAGTTTGGCCTTTTTTCAGGTCCTTCTTTAATACCATCTCCTGTTCCGGCTATTCAGATTGGTTCTATTCAGATGCCACTTCATCTGCATCCCCAAGTTGGCACTTCCATTAACCGGATGCACCCTTCACAACCTCCCTACTTCCAGTTCGGCCAGTTGCAATACTGTTCACCTATATCTCAGGGTATTTTACCAATGGCACCTCAAACTGTGTCCTTCGTTCATCCTTCTGCTTCTGCTCAGTATCCTTCTTCACAGAATCTTGGAGGCTCTCAAAATAACCTAGCAAGTCAAGAGTCTTCCTCTCAGAACAACCCGGCAGATAAATTGCTTTCAGGTCCAGTAGAAGAGAAGGCTGGCCTGGTAACAAATCCAGGTGACCTTTCTGAAGAGAACATAAAGTTTGCGCACCAGAATGAATTGCCGAATCCACCAAATAGTGAGGTTGCATCTCAAGGCCAGGTCAATATAAGTGGAGATAAAATTCAACAGGTTTCAGGCTATCAGAATGTTTGCTATGTTGGTAGTGATGTCAATTCAAGGAAGAATTGTAGACCTGTGATCAATAATAGAGAATCTCAGGTGTATCCCAGAGATGTTTCATCACAGCTACCATTGGGAGAAAAAGCTCAAACTGCGCCAAGAGCTCCAGGAATTATTAGCAGAGGGAAGAGATTTACCTACACTGTGAGGAATTCGGGTACAAGATCATCATATTCTATGCCAGAAAATTCTCGAACTGATTCAAGTGTGTTTCAAAGGAGGCCCAGGAGGACCGTTCGAAGAACTGAGTATAGGGTATGTGATAATGTTGATAAAAGACAAAGAGAAGGCCTGGACACCAGTAACAGTACTAACCAAGACGGGAGACGAAATTTCAGTGGTAGGGCATCGGGGACTTATGCAAGGTATGGGATTAGGAAAGATGCTGGTTTAAATAGAGCGGCTAAGTCACCGGTTGAATCTGAAAACTTCAATACTGATGCTTCTAGTTCACTATTTGCTAGTTCTGATGGCAAGGCAGTAGACAGATCTTCAGGAAAAGAGATGCAATCAAAGAAGCGTGTATCTTCTCTTGAAAGTTCTCGAGTTGAAGTAGGCAACGGGAAAAGGAATCTGAGTTCTGAGGAGGATGTTGATGCTCCTATACAGAGTGGAGTCATCCGCATCTTTAGTCAGCCAGGCATAGAAGCTCCCAGTGATGAGGATGACTTCATCGAGGTAAGGTCCAAGAGGCAGATGCTGAATGACCGGCGAGAGCAGAGGGAAAAGGACATCAAAGCCAAGTCTAAGGTGATAAAGGTAGTAGTACATCTACATTTCTTAGTTTCATTTCTTTTCTCCTTTCTCACTACCTTCCTTTCTGAGTATATTGAAGAGTACATTTAATTCTTTGCATTTGATTGGTTAATGTCAGGCATCTCGTAAACATCGCGCTGTACCTCCGAGTAATGCAGTAACATCTAATTTGAAAAAGTCAGTGGCACCTCTGGGAGGAAATGCATCATATAGTGTGCGTTCTGATCCTGTAATCACTGGTGGAAGAGGGTTTGCTAATATCGAGGCATCAACTGTATTCACTGCTAACTTAACGTCTCAGACCCTACCCCCAATTGGCACCCCTCCAGTGAAAGTTGACTCTGATACAAGATCCAACAGTTTTAAGTACGCTGTACCACATGGATGGCTTATACTTGTTAATATTTATATATTACACATGTACTTGAGTCTTTATCTGACTTACTCTGTTCATCAGGTCTAGCCAGGCAAGCACCATCTCTGCCCTATCTAGTGGTGCTACGAGATTTGTACCAGGCTTGTCATTTGATGACAAAAATACTGGTCTTGTCAATCCTTCCCTGTCTCTGGGATCTTGGAGCAATCCAGACATAAATCAGCAGCAGGTAACTCTTTCAAAATTAAAGAGAGAATAAATCCATCTCCTCCTCTTTTCTCATTTTCGTTGGTTGGAAATAAACTGGCAGGTAATATTCTTTATCTTAACTTATTGATTTCTGGGCCATTTTCCTTCTTGCATGTATATTTATTAAACTGTCATATCTGTTCCTTTTCTCACCCTGGTTAGCATTCAGCTTTGTCCAATGTGCTCCTATGGGCAATCTTGTCTAATAAGTAACCTGCATGCCATCCGTATTTCATATATTATGCATACGCATACCATTTTAGCTATCATTTACAATATTTGTTTATCTATACCACAAATCAGCTACTTGAGTCCCTTTTGTATGTAAGACCAAGCATTCTGTTATGTTATTCATAATTTGAATGGGATATAATGACCTATATTTCTTGACCTGATTACTGGAGAAAAAACTATTACTGGCAGTCTTTGCCACCTTATTTTGATGCAGTTGTAATTGTGTTTTAATAAATGGTTGACATGGTGTACCTTGCATTCTAGCTCAGTCATGATAGATAGTAGACACCACAAAAAGAAAAATGGGTCAACATTCACACACACACACTCACAGCATCATGATAATATTGCACTCATTAACTGTTACTACTTTTGGCAACCTTAAAAGCTTTTGTAGCCATTTAATTTTGGAGGTAATCTTTGCAGCTTCTTCCTATACTCAGTCGGAGCTGTTCTATGCAAGTTTTGAAACTCTGTTTCAATTTCGGTTTCGGTTTCGTACCCTTCTTTTGTCAAAGGTCTCGATCGATTTCATTAGTTTCGATAGTTTCGCCAAGTTTCGGTTTTATCTCGGTGCATATAGACATGTAGGCATTTTTGATTATTTGCATATACAATGTACAAAACACACAATATGAGCACGCAGGTTGAGTTGGGTATTAAATCAAGAGAAGTAAACATTTGATACTCAACTAATTAACTCAAAAATTAATCTAATTTAAATATCAAAGCAGTCAATATAAAGTTAAATTAAGATTATAATTAAAATTAATTAAAAACATCTTATGATTTGATTAAGAGAAATTAGAATATTTCGATTTCGGATGGTCGTATAAGTTAAAAGGGAGATGAAATATTAATTAGGAACATTACATTTTCCCTCTTTTTTATTTGTTTTTGATCTTTTTAAAGGTTTAGTAAAGTTTCATTCGGAACTAAACAAATTATCCAAAACTTACCTTGACCCATACCAACTACCTACCGGCTGAAACCTAACAAAACCATAACTTTTTGTTTGCTTCGGACCGATACTCACCAAAATCGAGACGAAACAGCAAAATAGAGATGAAACTGTCAAGATCTCATACCATGGTCCTGTGACATAATTTTTTAGAAAAGTTTTTCCATTTATTAATTTCAGTTTCGTTCCTTCTTCAATTCCGATGATTAGTTCTTGTTTAAAAATAGAGGTTCTGTTTTTTCCTATTAGAAACTATCCTTAGGCATTAAACATGCCAATTATATAATATGCTATTAATTGTTTGCCTCTGCATATATGTATACTTAGGCTTACCTATATCTTGCAAATAGTTATGTTATCAATATATAGGCATGAATTGATACTAGACAACTATTGTTTCTTGTATTGTCAGCCTTGGATTTTGAGGGGGACTCCTTGTGCAGGTCCTTTAATTCTATATTATTGATGTGAAATGGTGTATCGTGTGAATCAGAGATCAGTGATAAAGCAAAACTTCGCTACGTTCCTCCAACGATACGATCTTGGGTAGGAAAATAGTTAAAGCAAATAATGAGACAGATTAACAAACGTGCAAGGGCAGTTGTACTGTTCTTAATCAAATATACTGATACAATTATCAGTTATGATGGCAGAAGCTTGTACAATCAATACGATGATCAACAAACACAAGCTAATAGAATTCTCACAACCTTGCTATTTGGTGCAGCAGAGTAAATCGATAAAATAATAGAGGTGGTATCAACTCACAAATAAATGAATCGTGTTAAATAAAATTACTTCCTGAGGATCATAGAGACCTCAACGATCTGGAGTGAATGCTGGTGTGTAGAGCTCGTCATCACGATCGTAACGGTACCAAGTTCGCCTGAATCGGAGTACGTATGTGAGAGTTACAGTCTAAAAATCAACCCGGTACACAAATCGTCTGTTTCTTCTTGAATCCGCTACTGTAGCAGTGGGCCGTATTATTGTAGCTACCGGGTTTTACAACTTAGACTCGGTTTCTTTTGTTCCCTTGCTTGATTGTGGGTTCGGGTCGTGTTGGAATTCTTCAAACCCGCTTACTTCATTTACACCCACTTTCTTTCTTTTTCTTTGCCTTTGCTTGCAGGCCACTAAACCCAATTCAGATTGGGTTCTCTTTCTTCTTCTTTCTCTTGCAGTGTTGCAGGTGGAGATCGAGGGCTGTGGTGCGATGGAGGAAGAGGCAGGCAGAGCGTGGTGCCGTCAATGGTAGGACGGGGAGAGATGGGTGTCGGAGAGAGACGACCGCGGGGATTTCGGGCGGCGGATGGATGACGGGGCTTAGTCGTCGTAGGCTCGGCGTAGACAACGAGGAGAAGCAGATGATATGACTGGTGAAGAAGGACGAGAGCTTCGACGTGGTGTTGGCGTGAGTAGACTTGGGGGATGTTGGGCTCTCTTTGTTTTTTTTGTTTGCTTTGTGGAAGGCTGAGAGGTGTTTTGGTGGGAAGAGAGAGAGAGAGAGATTGAGAGGGAATAGAGATGGATGGCGGCAGCTTGGGAAGAGGGGATTAAAGTGGGATCAGGATTTTGATAGGGTAATTAGGATTTAACCTAAACAAAATTGAGATACAATCTTATCACAATATAAACTGTTATTCAAATATTCTTCTTTCTTTAATCAACTAATACAAGCCTCTATTTATGGAGTTCAACAAAAACCAACATTCGGATGCAACCGATGTGGTACTAAAATAAAAGAATTCAACATCCATCTCCTAATAACTCAAAATACAAATAAAAAGAGAGTGCATTAAAGGAAATACATAAAAGTCTTCAATTGCTCGAACCAATCTGGACTGTAGTTCTTCTGCCTGCTTCAGGTCTAGATGCCGGCATCAGTTATATTATTGGCTTGCAGGAATATTTGGCTAATGTAATGTTAGGCATTCTGCTCTGAAATCAGAACAGTCTTGATGTGTTATAAAAACAAAGGCTTTAATTTAGTTTTTGTTGTGACCAGTGTTTAAAAGGCAGAAGTGCAAGGTGAAGCATTGGAACTCCTCCCGGATCATGAGGCAAGGCGTGAGCCTCAACTCTCCAGGCCCGAGTCATAAGTCTCATGAATTTTCTACATTTTTATTTTGAAGAATTCATAATGTTATAAGATAGGGTTATAAAGTACAGTATAATAGTAGGCAAGAATTTTCACCTAGATGCTAAATTACTTTTAGCCTGTTTTATTGAACTCTCAGCATAGTATAATACTAGATCAAAAAAGAAAAAGAAAAAGAAAAGAAAAGCATATAGAATATTCATAGCCACCTGTCACCTGAGCTATTGAAGACTACATGGCCATATTGAGTTTCACATTACCAAAAGTTAGTTTTCTATTGATATTAAGCTCAGTACTGTGCTAATGGAACTTAAAGGGATCCATGTAAAGAAAGAAATAGAAGAAGGGGATACCTTAAAGATGCTAAAACAGAAAAGTAATGTAAATCTGATATGAAACTGCTGAAATAGTTGAAACTACCGGTATCGAGATTTCATATATTTATTATACTGTTATTGTTGTTGTCATTGTTCTCGTCATCGTTGTTCTTCTTCTTCTTAGACTTCTTATCATTATATAACATGTAGTATATAGTCAAATCTTGCGTGTTATAATCCTTTCTCCGTGTCCATCCTTGTTAGAGGCCACTGAATCCTAGTCTGGATTTCCATACTTTGATGATACAAAAAACACAGTTCTTGTACAACTGTTACATTCTTATAGTCATGTTGGTGATATCTAATGTTTGTAGAGAGTTGTTGGCTGATGAGTGCTTGAGGACCGATCAAGAAGCAAGGATCTGGTTCTTTATCTGAATTGCCTCCATGTCAAACCTTTGTTTTTTTTTTTTTTTTTGTTTTTTAAATCTTATTGATTTGTGGTTAGTATCTGTTGTATCCTAGAATGTTTGGAAGAATCTCACTGGTTAAGTCTTGGCAGGATGCTGTTTAGTGCTGGAAAACCTCGTCTATTTGAATCTGGATCAGTTGAGACAATTGTTCCAAAACTGGATGATTCAGAGGTTCGTTCTAGGAGCAATACCGAGGGGCATTGATAATCATAATGTTTTGAACACCGGGCCTTGACATTGACTAATGTTTTTAAAGTCAAGTCTATTTTTAAGGCAACATCAAGGCCTCTTCAATGGTGACTAAATCATAGGAGCAAGTGATCATAGCACGTCTTATTTTGGACCTTAAACCCCAAACAAATTTAGTTATAGTATGAGAACAGTGCTCTCACGTCATGACAACGGATTAAGTCCTCAAGTATGGTTATGTACTCCTTAACGAACATATGATCCTGACGGAGAGTGTGTAACTGATCTAAGATGTGGTTCTTACAATATTGACTAGTCATGATGACTATAAATGCAAAATTAAACAAACAAGCAGATGCAATGGAGAATCTTAAACTCAAGTAAATTAAATGTATGCGCTAAGTGAGAATAAAAATATCTTAAAAAGCAAAAAATGTACTCCTAAAACAATGAAAAATGACAAACACTGATGCAACCACTATATAAAAGCAAATAGCAATTTAACCAACAGATTATCGCAATCCAAATAGGAGTTGCAAGTAGTTTAACAATTAACAACTAAGCTCAAATTAGGATATCACATAAGGGGTGAGTCGTTCACGCCCAAACGCAAAACTCCTCTAAGAATCCTTGGAGAAGTACTTACACCGAAGAGTTGAAAACATGCACAAGGTCCTGGAATAGCGGTAGCATGAGATGGAAGAAGATTATCTCGAACTGGACTCAATCGGGCTAGAAATGAGTGCCCGAAATACTACTCTTTTGTTGTACGAACAGTACCGGCACTAAACATGGGCTTTTGAAGGTCAAATCTGCTATCTAATTGTTGCGAACTTTTCTCTGTATTTTCGGGGCTCAGTCACATACCCAATGCTTCAGATGGAACTCGAATCAGACTCCAAACAGGCTTGAAATAGGCTTTGAATCAAAACTGTGCAGACTGTTGGAACAATGCAGCTCAGGCAGGAACCAATGACGTCGGTTCGGCTCGACTGATGTCAGCAATGACTCAGCGGCTCGGCTCAGTCTGAGCCGATGACGTCAGCAATAAGTTGATGACATCATCAATGAGCGATGACATCAGTAAGTAGGCTCGATTTGCTCTGGCAGCGTGGCTGCTTCGCGGGTCGGATCTTGTGCTAGTAGCGGGTCGGGTCAACGATGGGTTTTGACCCATTAAACCTAACAATCCAAATCAAGTGAATTCAGGTCGGGGTTTTAACAATCCCAAAAGAACCTGATATAAAATACCCAACTCTCTTTCCTTTCTCAAAATCTAGGGTTTGCTGACTTCAGTCTGGCGGCAGAGCACGAGCGACGAAGTCTGAGGATCAGCGGGACAACGGCAAGGTTTGGCGAAGCCGAGGACGACGATGAAACGAAGATGGAGGAGCTCCTAGATCAGAGAGACAAAGTCGGTGGTAGATCTGGATCTTGCTGAAGATGACAGTGGTGGCGGCGGCATCGAGGTTACTTCGTGGCGCTAATAATGGTGATCGAGATGAAGATGGAGATGGAGAAGACGAAGCGAAGAGGGAGGGGAGCGATCGGATTTGATCACTGATCGCTCTGCATGGGTCAACAAAGGGGAGGTGGCTGCGATGGTCTGGATGTGGCGACGCTGCTCGGGCCAGAGCAAATCGAAGACGAGGATCCAAGGAGATTGGGATTCACGTGCTGGTAGATCTGTGAGGAAGATCAGAGATACGAGTTCGTGAGATGGATGATGAGGTGACGTTGTGGCACTGTCGACGACGTGAAGGCGGCGGTGCAGGGTGCTGTCGACGTTTGTTGGAGTTCGAAGGTGAAGATGTTGGAGTTTTGGGTGAAAAAGAAAGGATGGTAAAGATGATGGAGATGATGAAGGGTCTGTTTGGTTGTCGTAACTGGCCGTAATTCGTAGTTGTAATTGGTAAAATCTTTTACAATTATAAATGAGTTACATGTATGTAAATTTTACGGTATTTGGTTGGTAATATAAAATTGTAAAGTGGGAAAGTGTATTGTACTTTACGGTGTTTGGTTGTCGTAATGTATAAGTCGTAAGTGAAAAAGTTAACCACAAAATTAACTATTTGGTGATTTTAAAAGTTTTAATACTGGAAATAAATATTAAAAAAGTTAAATATTAAAAAAATTTAATATTAATATAAAAAAATATTACAGATTTGTATGACCACAAAATTAACTGTAACTGGGTTGTAAGTGAATGATAACTGGGTTGCAAGTGAGTGTTAGTTGAGTTACGTAAGTCTTTTACGAATTACGGTCCAAACAAACGCCGTAGTTGTAACTGGGTAGTAAGTCATTTACGAATTACGGAGTTTTACGCGAAACAAACGGCCCCGAAGATGATGGTGAAGACGATGGGTGTGAAGATGATGGAGAAGATGAATGGTAGAGGGAATTTCTGGTGATTTTTGGGATTTTTTTGTTACAATGTCATTTTGGAAAATTAAGAGGGGAAGAAGGAACACTGTAATTTGAGATTTTTTTTGATTTTTGATTGAATTTTCAGTCTAATTTTGAACAGTGTATTTTTTCGAGCAGATATAGTAATGATCTAGATCTAGGGTTTTGAAGAAGGGAAAAGGTTTGAAGGGACCAAATCCATACTGATGTAATATGGGATGGATCACAATCACCTTCAAATCACTAAAATTGGGAATTAGGTTTAAAATAAAGAAATAAGAAAGAGAATTAGGGTTTCAGAAAAAAGAGATAAGAAAAGAGGATTAATTTGGGCTTCATACCCTTGCACCACAGGCTTCACACCCCTTACATCACGAGTTTCATACCCCAATCTCAAGAGCTCAAGTAATTTAATTGAAATTTTTTAATTCATCATTGTCCGCTAATAAAAGAAGCCTGGGGCATATTTATAAGCTTTACAGAAGAGCAATTCTAGGAGATAACCGATGTACTAAACACCTACATAAAAGAAAAAACAACTAATCTCAAAATAAACTAAGGCATAAAAAAACAACTATCAATGGTGATGTCCTCATCATGGGCAGTGATTTTTAATGACACCTATTGTTTGCAAAATAATGGAGATACATTTGTATGATTGCTTATGTCTCATCATGCTCATATGAGGTTTGAGAAGCAATGTACTGCAGCTCTTTTTTATGGAGCCAATTGACAAACTTCTTATTTCTGGAATTTCTTTGAAACACTTTCTGAAGTAAAATTTTGGTGAGGGACAGTATATAAAAGCAAAGATAAATATTTAGTGTACTTGGGACATCATTTTTTTAATTTTTTATTCACCATTTTACAAATTTGAAGTAATTTTCTGCTACTGTATGAAATATAAGCTGTAATGTCTGAATTTATTGCATAGTTCCTCTTCAATTATTCTTTGACTATCTTTGATTGAAGATTTGTTAGGAGACGAGTGTTCCAATAAGCCTAAGCTATGGGTTGTTAGCTAACAGTGTATATCAACTGAGCTTAATACTTAACATTCCTCCTCACTTGGTGGGCCTTTTAGGTCAATGTGAATCTCTTCAGCATAAAATATTGCTTAAAAAGTCGGAAGGAAAATTTCCCCCCTTTTTCTTATTTTATTGGTGTCCCCCCCCCCCCCCCTGGGTGGGTAGGTAGGTTGGTGTGTTTGTTTGTGTGTGTGTGTGTGTGTGTGTTTTTTAACAGGTTTGGAATCGGACATCTATAAACCCGATGATCTAATCATGAAATAACTTTCTACAAAAGCTTAAGCTGATGGGTTTAGGACTAAAAGTAGTAAAATAAACATATTTTTCAATTACCATATTTTTAGGTTTGGACTCAGACCCTCTTTAAACCCCTTTAAACCCGGTGATCTAATCAGGAAATGACTTTCTACAAACGCCCCAAAAGCTTAAGTTGGTTGGTTTAGGGCTAAAAATATAAATCTAGCAAATTTAACACTTAATGGAGCTGATAAATTCATGCATGGCTATGAAGTTTCCCAGAAATTACTCAGCGTTTTCTATATTAATCATCTTAATGATGATGGTTTGACTTGGAAGTTGGCCTTCTTTCATTGATGTAATTCAGCAAGAGTTGCATCTGTATTTTCTTACCACTCAACGTTTCCAGGTTATGGCCTTGACTCAGAGTCAACTTGATGATGCTATGAAGCCTGTACAATTTGACTCACAAGTAGTTTCAAGCATTTCTCTTGAATCCACCAAGCCACTAGCGTCTATCATGGCACAAGAAAAGCCTTTTTCTCCATCAGCAAGTCCTCTGAACTCCTTGCTTGCTGGTGAGAGAATTCAGTTTGGTGAGCTTGCTTCTAAAATAAACTAATTTCCTTTCTTGGATATATGATATGGGATCCAAATTAACTGCGACCTATTTTGCCTTCAGGTGCTGTTACCTCTCCAACCATTCTCCCTCCAGTCAGCCGAGCTGTATCCAATGGAATTGGGCCTGCAGCTTCATCTAGATCAGATGTTTCCAAGGACAATTCTACTGCTACAAACAATGTCACCATGTTCTTTGATAAAGATAAGCATCCTGACGAGTCTCATACTAATCTCGAAGATCCAGAGGCTGAAGCTGAAGCAGCTGCTTCCGCTGTTGCTGTTGCTGCTATTAGTAATAATGATGAGATAATGGGAAATAGTTTAGGTGTCTGCTCTATTCCAGACTCTAAGAGCTTCAGCGGTGCAGATAATACTGAATTAAAAACTTCAGGAGGTAACTTTTACCCTTGCAATTGAATTTTCTATGTGATGTAGTTTGTTTATTGCTGTTAAAGTGAATCTTTGAAACTTGCGGCAGGTATTACTTCGAGTCACGAAGTAACAGGTCAAGCAGCAGCTGAAGAATCTCTTACGGTTGCTCTTCCAGCAGATCTTTCAGTGGACACTCCTACTTTACCACTATGGCATCCTTTACCAAGTCCACAAAGTACTTCGGCCCCTACTCTTTCTCATTTTCCTGGAGGTCCCGATTCTCATTTCCCTTTGGGGTTCGACATGAACCCAATGTTTGGAGGACCAATTTTTGCCTTTGGTCCCCATGATGAGTCAGGTGGAACTCAGGCACAACCGCAAAGAAGTACAACATTGGGTTCAGGGCCCCTTGGGGCTTGGCCACAATGCCATTCTGGGGTAGATTCCTTTTATGGTCCTCCGGCATGGTTTACTGGTCCCTACATCAGTCCTGGAGGAATCCCTGGTGTCCAAGCCCCTCCTCATATGGTTGTCTATAACCATTTTGCTCCAGTTGGACAGTTTGGTCAAGTTGGCTTAAGTTTTATGAGTACAGCTTATATTCCTACAGGAAAGCAGCCAGACTGGAAGCACAATCCAGTGTCATCTTCTACAGTGGGAGTTAGTGAGGGTGACATCAACAATACAAATGTTGTTTCAGGCCAGCGTAACCCAAGTATGCCTCTTCCTATTCAGCATCTGGCCCCAGGATCACCTCTCATGCCTATGGCATCTCCTTTAGCCATGTTTGACATGTCCCGCTTTCAGGTATGGTCCTCTAAACAACTTAACACATATTGCTAAGTAGTTGCACAAGATGTGAATCTGTGGCTTGCTTCTGCTGATTTCATGCCTTCCTTTTATTTCTCAGTAATTGGAGGGGTCAACTTGTCTTCAAGTTTTTGCTCTCAGTAAACTGATAGTTTCTCAGTGATGGTATTAGGCGACTTTAGGCTACACTTTCTAGGAGTTTCACTTATTTAATGGACCTGATTTTGGTTCGGATTTTCAGTCTGCATGCTGCTTGACCATTGCTAATTTGTATTTTAATTGATCCAATCAGACAATTATTCCAATTATTAGACTTGGTTTTACCAAGTGTCTGTTCATTGTTCTCCTTCAAATTCATGCACATTGCCCTCGTACCTTTCCTGTCTCATGGTACATTTTTTTTTTTTTTTGGGGTGGGGGGGGGGGGTGCGGGGGCCGGGTTGTCAAACCTGTTTTTAGGCTGAGTTTTCCAGAAAACTGGTTTGGATTACTGTTTCTGATGTAAAATCACCTGGATCGCAATCACCTTCAAATCGAATCAAGATTTAAATTGAGAAAAAAGATAAAATTTGGGTTTCCACCCCTTGCACGGGCTTCTCACCCTAAACTCGAGAGCAGAACTCAAGAATTTAACACAATAATTTTGAGGAAAAGTTTTAATCATTCATTCATTCAATAGTTCCTTTCTTTATTCCAATAGTTCAAGGGGCCTTATATAGGCTTTACAAAAAAGGAGTACTGGGAAATAACCGATGTGGTACTAAACGCCCACAAAGGAACACAAATACAACTAAAACACCAACTCAAATAAAGCTGAAACAAAATACTGAATCTCTCGAATAAGCTAAGGCATGAAGAGATAAGGACTGCGTGATGTCCTCATCAATTCCCTCGGGGTGGGAGGAACTCGACCCTGTCGAATGAGGACTCTCCTCACGAAGCATCTCAATCGGGCCAAGGTGGTGGTCGTGGCAGCAGCATGGGAACATCATGTCGAGACCATGGTGGCGGAGGAGGAGCTGGTCTCCGTGACAGATCGGTGGTGGAAGATAGCAGCACGATCAAGGAACAGGGAGTAGAGCGAGGTGCATCATCCTGGCTGAAAACAGAGCTGATACCAGGATCCCACGGGCTATCCAACTCGTAAGCAATCACCCTGTTATCAACTGTAAATTCCTGCAAAATACTATATGGGTATGCAGCAAATTTGTAGGGCTTATTGCAAATTGCTATCAACCTAGTGATATCATCAGTATGTGCAACAGGCAGATGCAATGCAGTAGGTATTCTAAGCATAACTCCTAACGATGGGAGAATGAGAGATATGATATGCCTAGAAGGACACACACCTAAAGATGGAGGTACAGAGGACTCAGACACAAACTCTAAACCTGAAAAATAAGTATTAGAAACCATTTGTTGGACCTTGGCAAGAAATTCAGGTGACTCCCCAAAAGATGAATTGATAGGAATAACTATAAAACTAGGTTCAACACAAGGAGACTCGACTAGCTGGTTAGGCACAGTGGGTATATTAGGCTCAATTGTCTCGTCCACGTCATCATTGGCACTATCAGGAGACTTATGAATTTCACCAATAATTTGTGTGACAGAATCAACTGCCATGTCTTCAATTTTATTAACAGTTCCAGAAGAAACTTGGTCATCCTTAACAGGCTTCGATTCGTCAACTTCATCAGTGGACACAGTTCTAACAGGTTGACTCTCCGAGGGGCACTGATAGTGATAATGTCCATAGCCCTTACAGTTAGAACATTTGACCTTGGCATTGATCAGTGTCTTGAAAGTCAAGTCCAATCTTAAGGCCACATCAAAGGCATCTTCAACGGTGTCTAGGTCATAGGGGCCAGTAATCATAGCACGTTTTATCTTAGGCCGTAAACCCCAAATAAACCTAGTTAGAGCCTCAGAAGGGTGCTCGCTCACTTCACTACGAAGGGTTAAATCCTTAAATATGGTAATGTACTCATGAACGGACATATGACCCTGTTGGAGATTGTGTAGCTGGTCTAAGTGGGAGTCCCTATCATGCTGATTAGTCATGATGACTCAAGCAAGCAAGCAGATGCAATGGAGAGCCCTAAAGTCGGTTAAACTAAATGCATGCACTAAACAAAATTCTCTAAAGTTTAGGCTCAAATAAAAATGCATTCCTAAAATGATGCAAAGATGCAACCACTAGATCGAAGCAAATAGCATTTCTACCAACAAATTATAGCGATCCGTATAGTAATTGCAAGTAATCAACAGTTAATGAACTAGGTCAAGTTGTGATATCACCTGAGGTGGAGTCGTTCACGCCTGGGAAGGTGACCGTAGCTCAAACCTGAATGAGACTGCTGTAGGCGCGTAGTACTAGTCGTCACGAATCCACTGCTTCGAAAACGGCTCGATTTAGATTTGAAACGAGCCCTGAACGATCTCTGGAAGATATGCTGCGATTCTGGACTGAGTCAGGAGAACTGGATCTGGACTGAGTCAACTCAGTGAGTTAACCCGGTTGCTGATGTCAGCAGTGACGTCACTGAAGTGGATCGGGTCAGGTTCAGGTGCAAAATCGCTCTACCCGACCTAACTGGGACCCACAACCCGCTATGAGTTATCTTAAAACCCAAACGGGTTTAAAATGGGCTGGTTGGGCCGGTTGGGTCTGGATCCGGCCCAACCGCTTAGGGTCTGATCCAAGCCCACTTAATAGTGTGGGCTGGGTTTGATTTAAAATCAAACCCAACACCAAATTTTCTTTTTCCGCTCGACCTCAAGCTAGGGCTTGGGAAGCCCTCAACGGCGGCGATGGATGTCGACGGTCTGGAGCTATCGCCGGCGATAGGAGACCGGCGAGGTCACGGTGGAGTCAACGACGGGGATCCTTGGACTCCGTTCACACTCCTCTCTCCTCTTTGCTGTCGGTTAGGGGAAGGTTGAGCGGAACGGCGATAGCGTCGACTTGATGGAGCAAAGGGCGACGACGGCGGCGGCGACTCTGATCAAGGGCGATGATTCCAGCAAGGCGCGGCGAAGCTTCGGAGATGAAGACGGCGGCGAGGGCTGAGGACGACGTCGGCGAAGATGGCGGTGATCTTGGTGGATCTCGGGCGACGACGGCGACCCAATACCCACTTCCTTTTGTTCCCGAGCGCAGCTAGGGCAAGATCAAGCTCGGCGGCGATGGCTGGCGACTTGATGGAGCAAGGGCGACGACGGCGTCGGGTGCGGTGACGGCTTCGTGGACGGAGGTGATGATGATGAGGATGAAGAGGACCGGGGAGGTCTGGCGAAGATCTCTGCTGCTAATGGTGAGGTGGCGGAGGGAGTTGACGACTGGATCTGCGAGCTCCGACGAGCCCGGGAGGAAGACGACTGGGATCTGGGAGCGTCGGCGATGTTCGGGAGCGGATCTCGTCGAAGTCGGTGAAGGAGGGCGTAGATGTGGGTGTCGGCTGGAGATTCGGCGACGGGAATTGATGGAGGGGCAGCGGTGGGCTCCGCTGTTGGCGGTGGAGGCGCGGTCTGATGGTGTCGACGGCGGCGATTGAAGGCGTGGCTGGATCGTGAAGGCGGCGGAAGATGATGAACAGGGAGAGATTGTAATTTTTTTTTCTTTTCAGAGAATTTTCACTGTAATAAATTTTTTTTTTTTTATAACAGTGAAATCTTTTTCTTTCTTTTTTTTTTTTTTGAATAGATCTAAATCCGGAGTTGAGATAGATCTAGGGTTTGAGAGATTTGAAGAAAAATTTGGAAAAGGAAAAAATTTGAAGGGGATTGAAAACCGGTGCTCTGATACCAAAATGATGTAAAATCACCTGGATCGCAATCACCTTCAAATCGAATCAAGATTTAAATTGAGAAAAAAGATAAAATTTGGGTTTCCACCCCTTGCACGGGCTTCTCACCCTAAACTCGAGAGCAGAACTCAAGAATTTAACACAATAATTTTGAGGAAAAGTTTTAATCATTCATTCATTCAATAGTTCCTTTCTTTATTCCAATAGTTCAAGGGGCCTTATATAGGCTTTACAAAAAAGGAGTACTGGGAAATAACCGATGTGGTACTAAACGCCCACAAAGGAACACAAATACAATTAAAACACCAACTCAAATAAAGCTGAAACAAAATACTGAATCTCTCGAATAAGCTAAGGCATGAAGAGATAAAGGACTGCGTGATGTCCTCATCAGTTTCAGTCCGGCTAGAAGTTCAATCATTGTTCGACTGGGCCAAAACTCACCCATGCCCTAACCGAACCCTGACCAGACTAAGCAGGACAGTCTCTTTATATAATAATGGTAAGTCACATATGGTCTAGTATATTTGGTCTTTTTACTTGGATCTTCATCCAGAGCTTCTGCGCTTGTACTTGTATGTAACTGCGCTGAACCATCCATACAAGATTGCTCGCATTCAGGGTTGGAGGAGAGGGTTTTGATTTCCTTCTGCATTTCCTGTCAGCCTCTTTTGAAGAAAAAGGGAAGGAAATTATTTCCTACAGCTTCACGCTTATGGGCTGTTGAAAATTGGAGGAGAGTATTTTGGGAAGATTGGAAGTGTTGGCATTAGACATTTGGTAATAAACATAACAATATGGTGATGGATTTCAGGGTAGGGGATTGCAAAGAAAAAATAAATAGGGTGTTGCAAATTGGCTAGTGCTCCAATCGTTTAACAAGTAATATAGTGATAAAGTAGATGTTGCAAATTGACAAGTGCACCAATCGTTTATAAGTAATAAAGTGATAAGTAGAGCGTCAAACTCACGAGGACTATTATATTATTAAGTACTAAAGATGTATTGACTCAAATTTTATTTGAAAGAAAGATAAAGATATAAAAGTGAAATAAACTAAAAAGATATTGAGTTTGGATAGAAAAAACTAGGGCAATTGATTTTAACAATTTATAATTCGAATTACAAGTTGATTGTGCTAGTAACTATATATTATTCATGTTAACAATCAAAAGCACCCTACTTTAATTAGTATTCTCTCCGAGCAACACTAATATTATCCCCTCATTGAGAACTAACAATTTCTCGATCTAGTAGATTTATAAGCTAAAAGATGCATTAAGTTCGGTGGTCTTTCTCTTATGATTGCACAATCTATGTATCTCATCTCGGTCTCAATATGTAAGGATGTGGTTTCTCTTCCTATGTAGCGTTGCTAGATTATCTCCTCTCAATCTAAAACCTAGCTATTAATATAATTGTGTACATTAACTAATTACATGATGATGGAAATAGAAACTTAGCATGTCAAGAATCTAACATGAAGAACAAAGTAGTAGAATAGAAACTAACACATTAACAAGATTAAATCTTCGTATATATTGCCTACGTCAATGCCCTAGCTATGGAGATTTAGTTCATGATAAAGAAATTGCAAAGCAAAACAATAAATATGAAATTCATTTTCATATTTAAATTAAAAGAGAAAGGGAAAGGATAACACCAGGACACGTCTAATCCTTGAATGATGCTTTTCTTTTAATCTTCTTCTAAAGCACCAAACATTCTTCTCTAAAAGCTAGAATTTTATTAAGAAAGAATATTTACAAGAGGAAAACTAAAATCTAAATTGTAAAGCTTGTTAAAGGATTTTATTGATTGATTAATACTTTTTACAAGTGATTTCAGTTGTATTTATTGACCATAAAGTCATATTTCAATAAGAAATACAAGAGGACTCCTAATCCGACTTCAACTTGCCATAGTAATTTGATTTTGATTTGTGCTGCAGTCATCTGACGGTAATTACTGAAAACTGGCAGTCAAATAGTTGAACAGAAAAGTTGTCAATATATGAATTGTAACCCTTTCAATTATCTTTCAGCAGTCTTTTGAATCATCTTATTTTGACTTCTAGAGTGAAAGTTATGATCAAAATACTGAGATGTGTCCAGTCTGAATCCGAATCGCTGTAGGAAGCTGTGATGGCCCAGATTTGACCCGTCAACGCCTGCATAGCCGAAATTTCAGTTGAGCAAACGAAAAATTATTGAATTAAACTTTCAAATTTTTGGTAGATGCTTCATGTTACTGTGTAGACTCTTGGAGCTCCAGATTTATATAAATTCTGCTGCAATCATTTTCGACGTTAAACGCTTTTGAAACTTTTCTACAATCTTTTCTCTTGACCTAATTTTTTCAAAACATAAACAAAAACACCTATGCAGAATTAAATGTGTAACAAAATAGGTATAAAAATAGTATAAAATATAGATGATAATCACAATTATCACACCACATACCTAACTTTTGCTAGTCCTTAGTCTAAAAAGGAAAAAAAAACTAAAATTTCTAAAAATAAAATAAAATTTCCAACTTCCGTAGGAATCACGATTGCACGCCGTTAAGCCCCTAAGTTACCCCTAGTGGACGAGTTTGTCTTGTGAGAGTTTGCAGTGAATATACCCACAAAATTTAAAGAAAAAATATAAAAATTGTAAGAAATAAGGATAACTGAAAATATAGAAAGAGAAAAATAAGAAAGAATAAAATATTTTTGTTCAATAAACATCACTAGCAAATAAGATCAATAGTTTCCACATGTAATCCTTTTCAAGTTCAATTTTCTATCAAGAGATCCTATCATCTCTTCCCAGAGATTCAAATCCTCATATATTCTACCATCCATCCTTTTAAAGTTTTCAGATTTAATGATCTGTGATAGCTCTTAACTTGGGACTTTGATTCAAACCTTTTCATACTCAAATATATTTTTATAAATATTTTTATTCATATTACGGAGTTTTGAAGTATCACTGCATCGTTGCCCTTTAAGCATTTTTTTTTTTTTACATATAACTCATCCAATTCTCTTTCGTGTAAATATCAAGGCTTCTTAGGCCAAGATACCTAACTAATTGATCATTAGACTTGTTAATATACACTCATATATATATACACACACACACACACACACACTCTCATACACACACACACACACATATTCAACTTATCTAACTATCTTTCACGTAAATATCAAGGCTTTTTAAAACCAAAGTATCTAACTAATCAATAATTAGGTTTGGGTTTTTTTTAAGTATTAAATCATCCTCATCCTCTCAAGCTTAAACCAATGTGTGTGTGTGTAAGAGGCATAATCACGTAGACAAATTCTAGATGACATTCAATTTTCAGATTTTTCATCTCCTCTAAGAATTAAAGACTATCAAATTGATATTACAAGAAAATTCAAACTTTCACCAAATCTCTTAAAAACTAGCTCAACTTGCTGATTTTTTTTAGTTGGTAAAAGAAAAAGAAAAAGAAAAAGAAAGAATAATCTAAAAAGAGAAAAAACCACCCTAAAAATAAAAGAAAATAAAAAGTAAAAAGAAATATAAAAATCCAAAGATAACCTAAAAAGAAAAAAAACTAAAATCCTCCCCATAACTGAACCATGCACCCTTATGCACAATAAGATGAATCAAAATCACATGTAAATACCACCCCCAAAAGCAATTGAAACTCATAAAAGCAGTGAAAAATCACGTATCTCAATTTTCAGAAAACATACATGGTCATAAAAATTTATTGGAAACATACTTACCTGGATCAAATCTGAGCATGTAACTCCAACTTTTCACAGCTGCACATCTGTATAGACCGCTACACGACCGTCCATCTGTCTCTGCTTCTTCCGTCCATCTGTCCCTGCTTCTTGAATTTTGGTAGCTGTTTTGTCTCTTCATGTAGGTTCATCCTGTATCTCTGGTTCTAATTTGAAGCACTGGTTCTGGACTGGGGTGAAGAAAGAAATACTAAAAAAAAGGAACTTAGTTTGTATACACATTTACAACAATTAGTCTCCTTACCTCTATTCATCAATTTTGTCCACGAGAACGCTTGTCGCTTTCCCAATGCGTTCTTTTCAAAGGAGATTTGGAGGAGCTCAAACCTCTTTATCAACTTTGCTTTTAGTCTCTCCAATTTGTTCTTCGTTTTCTTTAGCTTCGATCTATGCTCTTTTGATTAGTCTTTGTTGAATTGTTCATGTATCGGATCATCCCACCATCATAATGTGGCAAAGCATCGTCAACTTGCAAAAAGACACATCCAATTTAATTAGATAAATACTTGAAATTATATGAACTTGGTGATTCATCAAGTATAATATCTTCAAGAGATTTTTCAGTCACTATCTTATCAAACGTATAAATACTCAGATCAAGTTTCTTTCTTTTGAAAGGAATTTTAGACTTGAGCACAACTTTAGGCTCGTCAAATCTTTTCGTGGGCTTCGGATGAGGATCAGGTTCTTTAGGGGAACAGCTGTCCAGTCGACAATTCGGCTACGCCCTCATCTGATTGTTGATGTTAAGATTTTGCAAGCAGGTTTCTGCTTCCTCCTCTTCCTAGTCTGTGGTCTTTGTTTCTTGTTCCTACTGCACTGAGTATTCTGAGGCAAGTTTCTTCTAAATGCGGTACCACTCGGGCTCCTCCTTGGTGCGTAACTTGTCCCCTTCATGTGCTTCAGTTTCTTTGACAATTTCTTGCTGCTGCTCCAAGATAATTGCCTCTTCTTGCTCTTCGGGATCTCTCTCGGGGTTACTTGGCAATGAAAAGTCACTCGCCATAATCTGTTCATAAGTTCTATTGAAATGTTCGATAGCTTTCTTCAATCTAGACCTCTCTTGAGGCGCAAAATATTGAGGTTCGATCGCATGATTGTTATAATTCCATGGAAAATTTGGACGATTTCCTTGAGCCCAATTGTAGAAGTAGTGGTTGAGAAAATATGGACAATCAACGGGATCATGATATTCTCCACACCACGAACATGTGTGCATTGGCTCAAATCTTTGTGAGGAGCATTGATAGTTGTAATCCATAGATCTGAAATAAAAGAAAAGAAATAAGAATAAAATAAATTTCAAAGTAAAACTAGAGTCAAGATATTAATATTAATAAGGAAACAATCCACGGCAACAGTGCCAAAAACTTGATGTGAATTGGCAAGTCAAATCATTTCCAAGTAATAAAGTGATAAGTAGAGTTTAGAACCATGAGGATTGTTATTTTATTAAGTACCAAATGTGTATTAACTCAATTTTATTTGAAAGGTAAAAATATAGAAGTGAAATAGACTAAAAAGATATTGGCTTTGGACAGAGAGAATCTCAATTGATTACAATAATTTATAATCCGAATTAACAAGTGCACCAATCATGTACAACTCAGGTTAACAATCGAAAGCATCTTACTTTAATTAGTATTATTCTCTCGAGCAACACTAATACTATCCACTCGACGAGAACCTACAATCTCTCGATCTAATAGATTTACAAGCTAAAAGATGCATTAAGTTCGATGATCTTTCTCTTATGATTGCACAACCTATATATCTCCTCTCGATTTCAACATGTAAGGATGTAGTTTCTGTTCCTATGAAGTGTTGCTACATTATCTCCTCTTGGTCTCAAATCAAGCCGTCAATATAATTGTGTACATCAATTAATTACATGAGGAACTAAAATAGAAACTTAAAATGAGAAGAATCTAACATGAAGAACAAAGTAGTATAATAGAAACTAACAAAATAACAAGATTAAATCTTCATATATATTGCCTGCGTCAATGCCCTAGCTATGAAGATTTAGTTCTTGATAAAAAAATTGCAAAGCAAAACAGTAAACATGAAATCCACCTTCATATAGTGAATTAAAAGAGAAAGGGAAAGGATAACATTGGGATCACGTCTAATCCCTTTGTGATGCTTCTCCTTTGATATTCTTCTAAAGCACCAGAATTTCTTCTCCCAAACCCAAATTTTTTTTAAGAAAGAATAGTTACGAGGGGGAAACTAAAACCTAAATTGTAAAACTTGTTGAAAGGATTTTATTGTTTGATTAATATTTTTTTACAAGAAATTTCAGGTGTATTTATAGACCATAAAGTCATATTCCAATAAGAAATACAAGAGGACTCCTAACCCGACTTCAACTCGTCGTAGTAATTTGATTCTAGTTTGTGTTGTAGTCATCTGGCGGTAATTGCTGAAAACGGGCAGTCAACCATTCGAACTGAAAAAAGTTGTCAATATATGAATTATAGCCCCTTTTAATTATCTTTCAGTAGCCTTTTGAATCACCTTATTTGTACTTCTAGAGTTAAAGTTGTGATCAAAATACTGAGATATATTCAGTCTGAACCTGGATTACTATAGGAAGGTGTGCTGGCCCAAATTTGACGAATCAACGGCTGCAAAGCTGAAATTTTGGCTGAGCAGTTGAAAATTTGTTGAATTTGACTTTTAAATTTGGTAGATGCTTTTTTTTTTTTTTACTGTGTAGACTCTGTTGTATATAGTGTTTTGTCATTGGAGCTCCTGATATGTATAAATTCTGCCGCAATCATCTTCAACATTAACGTTTTTTGAAAATTTCTACAATCTTTGCTCTTGACCCAATTTCTGCAAAAAGCATAAACAAAAATATCCTTGTAGAAGTTAATGTGTAACAAAATATGCATAAAGTGATATGAAATATAGATAATAATCAAAATTATCAAGGTTCTTTAGGGAGGATTGTTAAAACATGCTAGATATTCAATTGGAGGGTCCTCTCTCTCTCTCTCTCTCTCTCTCTCTCTAAACTCCCACCCCCCCCACCCCCCCCCCCCCCCCCCGCCCAAAAAAAAAAAAAAAAAAAAAAAAAAAAAAAAAAAAAAAAAAAACATGGGGCTTGGGATGGAAATGGATATGGATACATATTGGTTAAGGACAATGATTTAAACAGTACAAACAAATACAAATAGAAATCAATATAGACATTGGGCGTATTCGATACAATCATTACATAATCTCTTGGGTGCTGCCAGTTTTTTCAATAATTGAGGGAGTGATTATATTGGGACTTCAGACTCGCCCCCACCCCCCCACCCCCCCCCCCCCCCACCCCCCCCCCCCCCCCCCCACACACACACACACACACACAATACTTTGCTCAAGGTTTCACGTGTTCTAAAATAGCAAGTGACGAAAAAATGTAATGTGGATCTCTTATTATATACCATCTGGTTTGATAAAAAATATACCGGTTTGATAGGATATTTTGATATTGGCACGCATTAAGAGGATACGAATGCTGAGGCGATTCTCATCTGTTTACATCTGTCACGTCTCTCTCTCTGTGTGTGTGTGTGTGTGTGTGTGTGTGTGTGTGGTTTTTTTTTTTTTTGAGGGGTGGGGTGGGGGTGATGGTGGTTGTTAATATGGTACATGCTTTGCTATAGCCGGTACTTTGTTCTCGAGGAACAAACTTAAAGTTTGCACCCACCTATCATGCTATAGGGCAAACCATCCTATGATGACACCATGGGGCTTGGGATGGAAAATAATTGATAGCTCCAGTAGTTTTTTCCCATTCTACTGGAAGAAAATAGGCGGGCTCTGGATAATTCCGTGGCCCCCTGTATGAACGCATCCTCCTATCAGATCTATAGCTGTCAAGTTGGGACCACAAATTTTTATAACTAGAGTTGAAATGGAATAACAAACCTAGCATAATATAGTACGGAAATAGGAGTGACGAAGCCGGAATAACAGTATTGCTTAACAGTAGTTTAGAGTGAGGATGAAAACAGTTCCTGGCTTTCACTCTGCCGGTTCCGTTTCAGATACTTTTAATGCGATCTTTTATAGTGTCTGTGAGATATCTTTCTGCCCCTTTTACATTATATGATGCGACACTAAGGCAACCTTGTATTAATTTCAGTCATCTGCTGATATACCATATCAAGCTCGCTGGTCTCATGTTCCTGCTCCATCAATCCACTCTGTTCCATTAACCATGCCACTGCGGCAGCAGCAGCAACAGCAGCAGCAACCACCACTGCAGATTGAGGGTGGGATGCCTTCTCAGTTTTGTGTCAATCTTCCTGTTGACACCTCAACTATAAAGGATCGGTTCAACGATCCTCATTCTTCTACATCTGGTGACAACAGTAGAAGTTTCTTGGTTCCAAGTGACAGTGCGCGTCAGTTTCAGGGTGATCTCCGTCTGGTAGAGAGCACCACCAGCGTTCAGACTATTAGGCCCTCTGACAACCCGTCAAGTGCAAGCAACAACAAAGGCTCAAACAGTTCAAAGAACTCATCAAGGAGTGCTGGGGGTGTGATGCCTGAAAGTGTTGGCAGCAGCAATGGCAGCCAGAATGCGGCATCCTCGTTCAAGCCTCAAGCGTCCCAGCAACAATCAGCTTCCTCAAACCAGCAACAGTACCTTCATGCAATTGGATATGGAGACCAGCGAGGCGGAGCTGCTCAGAAGACGCCACCAACAGGTGAGTGGCACCGAAGGGTGGGGTATCAGGGTAGAGGCCAAGCTTCAGACAAGGGTTTCGCACCTGCTAAGATGAAGCAGATATATGTGGCTAAGCCCCCAGAAAGTAGGCCTGCGGCGCCAGGCTAAGACAGATGATTAGTCAAGCCCATATCTGGATCATTTCGGCTTCCTTTTCTGTTGCTTTCGAAGTTGGATCAGTCGTGTTACGATCTTTTGCTGGTTATGATGATGGTATGATATATAAAGTGGGAGAATTATATACCCCACTAGATGGATTGCAATTGCTGAGCCTTCCAAAAGATCTAGGCTGAGGAGTTGGATTGCGATGAGCTTCTTCATTCTAGATGTCAGGTTTCTGTTTTGATGTATAAGAACATTTGCCTGGACACTGTTACTATAATTTCTACAATTATAATTTTTTGGCCTTGGGGGGAGAATGTAGCAACAGCTGTACGGGGTCGAGTTTTGGGATTTTCGTAACATTATTGAAGGAATCAAAATAGGGATTTGTTTGTGCATCTTGTCTTCTGTTCGTTACGCTGAAGAAAATAATGGACACTGCATTCCTTTTGGGACATGCAACAGATTGTTCTCATGATGATTCAGAGCCGAAGACGATCTGAATCATGGTTCTGTTCCTCAAGGCTCGAAAGATGTGTAATGAGGTTATCAATAGGGACGGTGTGAGTGACATTTGCCTGCACAACGATTCCAAGCATAGCTATCATAGGCAGGGCGGCTCAATCTCTAGAGAGGCTTTAGGCGAAAGTTTCAAAAGATGTCTTTTCAAAATATATTTTAAAAAATAATTAATATTAATTAATATTTTATTTAATCAATATTTTATTGAAAAACAATTATTCTGACTTTTTGAGATGCAAAATTTTTAATCAAGCTTTTGTATTCAAGTTTTGCTAATATATTCTTTTGTATAGATGATATGGCTAATCTATTTAATCTTTCTTATGACATAGTTGATCTTAGGTATGATATTAATTTTGAAAAACTTCTTTCTGTAAAAGCAACTATTATAGGGATAGTTAATAATATTTTATAAGCAATACATGTATTTGAAAAAAAATTCAATCTTTTTATAAAGTTTAATGTTTCAATTAGAGTCTTATTTCTGTTTGTAAAACTTCTCTTATGACTTTTAATTCTAAACATAAATCTAAACCATCAACATTAGAAACTATCTTATGCTTTATAAACTTTCAAGTTTAAGACAATTTTTCTTCAAATTATCATCATCTTATAACTTTAGTTTATGAACATTGAATAGAAACTCAGAAATATCCCCGTACAGCTTAAATTGTTCAAATCTACTCTTAATTGAAGAAATCGCTTTATATGCTATATATTTATAGATGAAATAATTAATTCTAAAAAATTCTTCGGATGATAGTATTACTTCATCATCGATATTCTCATCAAATTATTTTTTTTTTTACGAATTATGCATTTTTCACAGAATATGAGTTCTATTTTCATTTCAGTCGCAATTTCTTTAGCTGAAATTAAAGCAGATATGAATTCATCTTCTCTGTATTTTTTTCAAAAAAATAATACCATTTAATTAATCTATAGCTATATCAATTTGCATATCTTTAGATTGTAATTTCTTACTAATTGAACAGCAAATAAGATGTCATACCAATAGTCATCATCAACAAAAACTCAAAATTTTCTATCTCATACGTTGCTAAACATTTAGTTTTACTACATATTTTAGGATCTTTACTGAGTTTTGCTAACTGAAGTAAGACATATCTTATTTGTGGACATTGAAAACTTATTGTCTTGACACTTTCAACTCAACTTTCCCACCGTGTTTGAGATAAGAACTTGACAGTTAAAGAAGAAACATTATTTTGTAAAATTTTCATTGTTTTGTTGAAAAAGAAAATAAAGTATATATATGTTGCACAACTCCAAAAAAAGATATAGTTTTAGGACAAGAGTTAGCCATGTCATAAATTACAAAGTTAAGATTACGACAACTACATGGTGTATAGAATATTCTAGGATTTATACCTAATAGTCTTTTTGCACACCTTGATGTTTTTCTTTCATATTAGATCCGTTATCATACTCTTGTCCTCTTATGTCACTAATATCAAGTTCAAGATCTTTTAGTACATTTATAAGTTCATCAAAAAGATCTGTTCTGAAAGTATCGTGTACTTTCAAAAAGCCTAAAAAATATTCTTCAATTTTACTGGAATTGTTGAAGTATCCACACATCGTAATACAAGAGAGAAAGGGAGAAAAGAAACATGTACTGCACATGTGGTATTTACCCTCAGGTCCTTCCTTCTCTTGAGCCAATTAATCTTTATAACAAGAAGGGAACAAGTTAATGGCTGACATGCATGTTTATTTGTATTGTTGTGTACTTCAGTAAAAGAAAGTTGTGAAATTAACATGGAATGGGCTGCAAAACTCAAATTTGACAAAATGTGAAGGAGAATTTGTTTATTTCTCTAGTCTTTACTTGATATGAGATTTCAACATATCAAATTTAAAGCAATGTTTCATTCAAGTATTGTGATAAATTATTTAAAATTTGTTCAACCAGTGCAAACTAGGTAGTAAATATTGTAAAAAATAGTTTTTTTAAGAACAAAAAAACAGCTTAGAAACATATAACATACTTCAAATTCATTCAGCATTACAGGGAGTAGGGGAGGTGTATAAAGCATAGTGTGTTTGTACTTGAGGAGCTTAAAAATGGCAAGGACATGATGATCGTTGATAATAACAAGTGCTGCATTTTCCTCACTTCTGTTCTAAAGATTGGCACCAGAAATTTTGTGCAGTAAATTGACTACGAACATTGCACAATTATGAGTTAACATTGAACAACTTGAAAATCATAGCTTCTCCTAATCGCCGTTAATGGAGGGCACTTGATGATTCTGATAATCTTAGGATTTTCACTAGTTTTCATACACTAAGAACTGAAGCTGAAGTTGCATAGATACCACAAAATTATCAAACATTGCTTGCTCATGTAAAATCAAAAACAAAACCAAAGCCAAAACCAGCTTGCTCATTCTAAGTTCACATCACATTCGAATTCTATCTTAGGTGTAGAAAGGAAACTGAAATCTACATTCCGAACGACTCACAAACACTAACAAAGGCATCATATCATTCCAACAAATCATCTACTTTTCACCTGCCGTCGTTCTGGGGCCTGGGCGACGGAGGAGGTGAAGAGCCGGCAGCGAGCGAGAGAGAGAGAGAGAGAGAGAGAGAGAGAGAGAGAGAGAGAGTTTTGACTTTTGAGAAATTCTCTAATCATAATTAAACAGTTACGGGGAGTGGAAGAGACTAGTTTATGGAAGTGGAAGAGACTCATGTTTTTTCCTGATAATATAAAAAATGAAGAGGGTAGAAAAATAAAAAAGCATGAAAAGCAAGATTAGAACTTGTGCGGGCAAAGCCCGCACGATTTCTAGTCATGCCCGATAACCACTCCGGCACGCCCAACTGAACAAACAAAAAGCATTTTATGTTATTTTATGTTTCTTATTTCAGTTAAATACTAATTTACACTATTATTTTGGGGGCTCACTATATTTGGGGACTCTAGGCGACTGCCTCGTTCGCCTAGGGGTGAGCCGCCCCTGACCATAGCCAGCCGTCCTGTGTCCAGTAACATCTCAATCAGAAAAACATACCTCATCTTAGTACAAGAATGAAAGTTTGTGATCTCACCATTCTTGAACTCTTCAAGCTTCAATTCATGGTCACTCCAGATATCTTTGTCCAGGCCAAGAGGATTGAGCAGACGAGATTTCTCAATCAAATAGAAAGCTTCGAGATTGATGTAGATAGGTTTAATTCCTTTAGAGCAATTAGTAGAGATCATGCAGGTTCTAGGCCTTCCAGTGCAGCTTCCAGCCCAAAGAATGTGCCTTCTTTTACCCCATCAGAAGTTCAGTTGAATAATAAAGAGTGCCTCTGTGCTGGCAGAATCGAACTGTACCACACCTGCTTCATACCATAGGTATGGAAATTTTCAGAATCAGTAAAATTTTCTGAAATTTAATCTAGTGAAGCATTCTAGGAACAACAGAAAGCAAGAAAGGAATGTAATATGAGCTGAACTCAGAAAAAAAAAATCTAATGTTGCTTAAGTTTATAATTTTTGATTTCATTGGCACAAGAGCTGTTCATCGTGTATAGACCTGATTCAGATTCTGGAACCGAAGTTGGCCTTTATCAGACACATATTTAGATGTTGGCCCACCACTATTGATTAACGTCTCCCGGTAAAATAAGTAATCACAGTCATCCTCGGACACAGAAGAAAGAGATGTGAAAACTCAGTTGTAAATTCAAAAAAGGTGACATCTGCAGACATGAAATATCGGCCTACAGATGGATTAAAACAATTGTAACATTTTTTTGTTTTCTAGAGTAGCCAAGAAAAATTTCTGTAAAAGACTAAGAATAAAGTTTTGTCTTATGAAGACTATAATTATGGTAAAATAGAGAGACTTAAAAATCTTCGGAGATTATTGGAACAAATCAACATCGGGATACAAGATTGAAAATGAGATTTAATTTTACAATAAAGAGGATGCATTTGATTTATCAAGTAACAAGCAGTAGAAACGGCCTCACCCTAATTTTTTTCTAGTACATGTCTATGAAATAACGGAGTCCTAATAATGTCAAGAAAGTGTATATTCTTATGCTCAGCTAACCCATTCTGCTGAAGACGAGGCATTGATAAATATATGGGTCCTACAACTGGTGTGAGGAAGTTTGCTGACCCCGAAAGAAACTATCGCCATTCACAAAAGCGCCATTGGTTGCTACTGGTGGGGCCTTGGTTTTCACGGAACTGAAAAGAGAAAGGGGAAAACACTACATCCGCACGTGATAGGCCAGCTGGCTGTATACCCGTTCGCTTTATATATTTAGAGATAAGGATAAAGAGAGACTATTCTATAAAGATCGAAGCGCTCCAAACCCCATACAAGATCAATTTCCCAGTAACCACAACCCTAACCCTAATTCTAACCCACACAAGATCAATTTCCCAGTAACCACAACCCTAACCCTAATTCTGAAGCAAGCTAAGGCGGCCACAGTAAAAGAGGTGTCAACAGTATTATTCTTTTTTCAACATTTCCCGTCTCTTCTCTTTCTCTCTCCACCGGTATTAGTTCTTCTCTCTTTTCTAGCCAAAAAAAGAAAAATTAAAATAATAAATACACATATTTTCCCCATTAAATTAAAAGATAGAGGGGTTGAAAGCAAATAAATAAGTTTTGGTTGTCTTATATACAAATATCTAGTTAGAAGGAGTTTGTTTGCAAAAGTAGCATTGATAATAAATATTTGGGTCCTGCAACTGGTGAGATATTACCTTTGCGGACCCCGCAAGAAACTATCGTCATTCATAAGCATGTAAAGTGATAAAATTGAGGAAAATGTGAACCCCGCTATTAGTTTTCCTCTATTTTGCAAATTTGTGTTTGTTTCACCAAAAATGCTATTTGGCTCCCTTTCTTTCTCCCGCATGGGCTCCCAGCCTGACATGGCTGTGCCACTTCAGGCCTCAAGCCAAGCCCACATTTGTGGCTCCATCATATGCTATTTCAAGCAGGACCGAACTCGGTTGGATGGGTGAGACCATTTTTTTGGGCTCAGATCATTTTTTTGGGCTCAGATTGAAACTCCTCATTTTCCCTCTCGCATGTGCCCTAACTTTTCCCCCTAAATTTGCCCAATCTAATGCCCTCGCCGGTGCTACTCATCAACTCACCAGTGCGCCATCCAAGCCTCCTCTCTCTCTACCATCAAAACTCGAGAGGGTCATCGCCGCCTCGGTCTCTCTAATTGCGTCCCAGCCAGCCGTCGTCGCCTAGACCCGGTTACCGTCACCTAGACCCGATCTTTGTCCGTCGTCTAGACCCGATCGCCGTCACCTACTCGATCTTCGTCCATCGTCGCCTAGACCCAAGAGCCGTCACCTAAACCCGATCTCCCTCCGTCGTCGCCTAGACCCGGTCGTCGACATAGACCCAGGTGTTCTAGTTTTTTCCCTGTCTCTCTTGTTAATTGTTGTTGTTAATTAACAGTAAGATTTGGTTATTGTTAATTAAGAAAAAAATTGAGATTTAGATTTGTTAGTGGTTCTTGTTAATGACTTAGGTTTAATTTTTGAAATTTAGTGTAATTGTTGATTCTTCTACATTTGAGAGTGCTCTGTCAAATGTTTAGTTTGTGTAATTGTTGATTCTTTTACATTTGTTACTAGGTTTGTATAATTTGTTAATGGCTCCATGTAATTTATGTTTAACTTGTAGAGTATGTGATTGTTTTCAACCTTTCTAATTTGTTGATTGTTCTACAGGTCCAAAATGTGCTCAACATCAGTGACCCTCAATTATCTCAGGCGCCGATGTGATTTGGATGCTAAACTGTTTACCTGTTACAAAGGGAGTAATAGAGGAAAGAAATTCTATGGGTGTGCAAACTTCATTTCAAAAGAGAAATCTGAATGTGGATTCTATCTATGATTTTCATAAGATGAAAGTATAAAGATGACAAGAGAGATGGAAGATAATTTCTCGCTAAGAGTAGAAAGGATAGAGAGAGATTGCAAATAATTTGAAAAAATTAGAGAAAATTGAAAGTTGTGTTGAAGAATTGCTTAGAAATTTGAAATTTGTTATGTGGGTGATTGTTATAACTGTGACTGTCAAGATATCTTATAGTGTAATATTTCTGTAAATATCTTGTGTAAAAACTTATTTGTCTATGGTACCCCTAATATTAATTATATGATGTCCTTGATTCAGAGAAGTTTTATGTAATTTTTGGGTTACAATTCATTATCATTTTTTCACTTAAGATGAAACATAAGTTTGAAGAAGGAACTCCAGGTTTTGCATCCAGTTCATGGCTTCTATGATTTGAATTATAGGTATTTACCGCCTTATTCTAAAAAAGTCCAAGTGCATGACTTAGATACAACGACATTACACATATTTCATACTATTTCCAAATATATTATAGATTTGGAATATAAATATGTAGAACTAATATGACAACCACCCTAAATGTTTAAAGCATGCAGAAACTCCAGTATGCACCCACTATTCCTAGTTTGTATTGTTTCAATATTGTTGTCCTGTTAGCCAACAAAATGCAACCCTATGAGAGGAAACTGCCACCATACATGTACAACATACTCCCATAAGAAATCAAAATAAGTTACAACATGCTGCCACCATATACAACACGTTCCCGTAATAAGTTTACAACATGAGAAATCAAAATCGTACATGAGATCAAAGTATTCAACATACTTCTAGGAATTATAAAGAAATCAAAATAGTACTCAAAGTATTCAGCATACTTCTAGGAATTACAAACTCCCAGTTCCCAGCTATTTGATTACACATCAAAATAGTACTCACATCATTCAACATACTTCCAGGAATTACAAACTCCCAGTTCACAGCCATTTGATTACACATCAAAATAGTACTCAAAGTATTCAACATATTTTCAGGAATTACAAACTCTCAGTTCCCAACCACTGTTCAACAACTGAATGATTACTTCCAACCACTGTTCGACAAACTCCTAGTTTCAGCCATTTGATTACACATCAATTGAATGATTACTACCAATAATTATTCAACAAACTCCCAGTTGCCAGCCATTTTGTCCAAGCAAACCCAGCTGGCCAGCTATGTCGAGCATTGTAGCAAACCCAACTGTCCATTTCCTGATCATATAAGTCAAGTAAGGAATTCATCATCAAAATTTTAATAAGAAAATAGCTAGTTATAAAATGATTGTTTTAGAGTAAACAAAAAGTGATATAATCTTCCAACCATTCTTCAGTAAACAAAAATAAGAAAATAGCTAGTTGCACATATAAGCATGCAACTAGATATGTTCCCCTGTGGATCAATCACTCTTCAATAAACTAAAACATTTGAAATGGACATGCTAGTTGGTTATATATGTTAAATTGGTTCTACATGTGAAATCATTTGAGATGGAAATGATAGTTGGTTTATATTTGTTAAATCATATGAGAAGTATTAATACAGGTTAATGCATGTGATGCTCTTCATCTTACTATATGTGAATTATTGTGCCGGCAAATTCACTCATCATGGTTGTAGCATGTAAGAATTTGAGATAATGCCCCTTGATTGGAAGTGTAGACATCCACTTGATGTGTCGGCTGATACGCTCCCCATGGTTGTGCCATATTTAGCTGTAGTATATAAGGATTTGAAATCATGCTTTCTTGTGGGGAAGTTCCAACACTCACTTGAGACTGTATGAATTGTTGTGTCGGCGGATACACTCCCCATGATTGTAGCATATAAGGATTTGAAATATTGCCATCATGATCAGATTTCTTTTTTGCTCTGCTTACTGGCAGGCTTAATTCTGATTTTTCTTAGGCTTCCCTTTACGACTATTAGATAGTGGATCCAATATGTTTTCCAAGTCATCCTCGTCATCTTTCCTTTCTTCTTCCACAATCTCACGAGTCATTGGAATATTTTTTTGCTTCTGACATGTTTCACTTATTTGTAATTTTTTGAACTTGTTGTTTATCCAATTTTTAACATCATCATATTAATGACTGACTGGGATAGCCAAATCTACAACCTCGCTAAAGGCAAGGCACAACTCGCGATAGCGCAATTGCTCGGTTGTATTTTTCCCACAATTAAATTTAACTTTCATCTTCAAGTGGGCTCGCCACACGTCCTTTCTCCACCTTCTTAGAATGTATTTATCTGGAAGTAAGCCAACTTCATGACGGATACAAATAGTAAGGGCATGCCTGCAAAGTATACCTTTAAACTCAAATGACTGACAGGTATATTGAACTTCACATTTTTCTGCATGAAAGGAAACATTAAAGAATTTTGAAATCATTCAGCCATCCTCCAACCAAAAGGACTCTCGAATGCTATACTCATTCACCCCTGCCTCCTCCCGATAGTTTATTATTTCACAGTATATCTTCCTAGTTAATTCAGCTTGAAATTCTTTAAATTTCGATAAAGTGTAGACTTTCTGAATTCCATCATATAATTAGTTGCAGTAGATATTTGTTTTGAAAATGAGTCAGCATCGATTCGTGTCTCCTTTTCCACCTTATTTCTTAATGCATTTTCATACTACTCAACAAACTGCTTTAAACTTATTTTTGATGGACATATCCATCAAAAAATGCATTCATACTTTTACTTTGTTGAGTAGTTGACATTCCCACCCAAAAACTATTTTTGACATAGCATGGTACGCATCGTTTTCTCTCATTGTACAATTCACTCAGTCATTCACATTCCTTCAATACATATGTGTCAATCATTTCATTCCAATGATTTCAAACTCATCTGTACTCTGTGTATCACACACCACTCTTTTCATGGTAAAACCGATGTGTTCATATTCAGTGTACCTTCTTAACTTTTCTGATAGGCTTTTTATTATATGCCACAAACACCATCTGTACCTAGTGTTTGGGAATATAATCTGAATTGCATTTTTTATAGCTCTATCTTGGTCAGTTATTATCCCATGCGGAGCACATCCAGCCATACATTCAAGCCATTTACTGAATAGCCAAACACAAGTCTGTGTCTTATTTTGAAGTCAGCCCACATCCAAGTAATATTGAATGCCCATGATGATTAACGCCAATAAATGGAGCAAACAACATATCATACTTGTTTGTTAAGTAGGTAGTATTGAAAGTGACAACCTCACCAAACGCCTTATATGCTTCTCTGCTCCTACCATTTGCCCAAAATATATTTTTCAAATGATCTTCATCAGCCAATTGAATGTCAAAAAAGAAATCTGAGTTTTCTGCAACCATCATCGAAAAATATCTCATAATCGCTGAAGCATCTCCTTCACCAAGTCGCAAACACCTTGATTCTTCAACTAAAAATTCTGTAATCCTTTTCATCACACGATATATTCTCATATCCGCCATATTCATGTACTAGTGAGTCAAAATTTTTGTTCATCCGATTTCCTGCTTGGTCATTAAGATTGATTTGATGTCTTATATGTGTATTTGTTCTTTGATTGCAACGAAAGAAATCACTTTTGATCGGGCTCATCTTATGATTATGATCAAGAACAACCATAGAAATTTGCCATTTTTCATATAGATTTAACCGTATTGTTTAGTAAGCAGTACATCCAATTCTGTAGATCGTTTGAGGTCTTAATGGATTTTGAGATATATTTTCATGTTTGTCACCTCGAGAACATGCCATAGTTACACTTCTAACTATCCCCTCAACATTCTTCTTTGCAGATTTTTTTTCTAATTGGAAATCCATATGTCTTTACATATCTTCTGTAAAACTCATACAACTCTTCTATTCCATCAAATTTCATCCCAACTTTAGGCTCAATATGCTAATCAAATTCATCATTCTCATCAATTGAACAATTAGTCAGGTCTTCAACTTCTTCTAAAATTTTCAAATCTTCAATATCTGTCATATTGTCTTTACAAATAACATAACTGAGTATTAATCTTTGTAGAGTTAAAACTAAATAAAACATACATTGTAAAAAGGATACTACAACAGATGCAGTAATTCATTTTCAACTCATACGGATATATGTAATAGGTTGTTATTAATATATGAAAGAGCCTAAAATAATAAAATGATCTGTGAACAAAATGTAATTCATGGTGTTCACATTACTGAGTTTAATAAGCCTTTGCATATTTAGAAATTTCATTTTGTGGCTGCTTCAAATATTTCGCTCTCATTAATAAACTGCATAAATGAAATCCTAGTCCTAATCTTGAATATTAAAACAATGTCTTATAATAAATGACATAAAACAATGTCAAGTGATAGAATCCTTACACTAATCAAACCAGGTGTATATATGCAATTTTGATTATATACCTATAAAATGGTTGGTTAGTTTATAACCACTAATAATATATCATTTTGCCAAATCCCAAAACAAAAAAAAAAGAGGTGTCAACGGTATTATTCTTTTTTCAACATTTCCTGTCTCTTCTTTTTTCTCTCTCCACTGGTATTAGTTCCTCTCTCTTTTCTAGCCAAAAAAAAAGAAAATTTAAAATAATAGATACACGCAGTTTTTCCCATTAAATTAAAAGACAAAGGGGGTTGAAAGCAAATAAATAAGTTTTGGTTGGCTTATATGCAAATATCTAGTTAGAAGGAGCTTGTTTGCAAAAGTAGCATTGATAATAAATATTATTTTGGTCCTGCAACTGGTGAGATATTACCTTTGCTTTGTTGACCCCCTAAGAAACTATCGTCATTCACAAGCATGTAAAGTGAAAGAAAATTGAGAAAAATGTGAGCCATAATATTAGTTTTTCACTATTTTACAAATTTGTGTTAGCTTCACCCACGAAGAAAAAGCATGAGGATTGTGTGAGGCCCACAAAAAATCCATCGTGGGTGGGTGTTGTTTAGATTTCAGCCCAGCGGAGGAGGAAATTGGTGGAACTTTGAACCTATGGGCCCCACACTAAAAATTTTTCAAAAGGAAAACTGTCAAAGTGTGGGGTCCACCGTAGTTCTCCCATCCCTTTACCATGAGCTAGGGGTGAGCATCGGTCGGTTCGGTTCGGTTTTTGCTAATTTTTACAAA